>JAUPFT010000015.1:26856021-27071021 GCA_036936625.1 Parnassius smintheus behrii | reverse complement strand
GAATTAGTAAGTGAATTAGTGTGTTTAATTATTAGTGTTTTAAGTTTTAATTTGTGTAAAGTAAATTAAAGTGTTAATTTAGGTAATTTTATCGGCAATTTTTATTGTCACGAACCTTAAGCTCGTAACAATTGGTGTCAGAAGTGGGATAAAATCATGCCGATTTTACCTAAGGAGGAAACGGAGGGTGTCCGTACCCGAAGTCAACGCCAGCAGGAGACGGACCAACGAAGATTTGGTGGTGCAACGCCGCAGACGTCGGAGGGCCAGCCACCGGCTGCAGGCCCGTCGGTAGCTCCTACATCTGCAGCACCTGACTTAGGTGCTCTGATGGTGATGCTGCAGGAGCAGGCTCGGCGACAGGAGGAGCAGGCTCGCCGACAGGAGGAGCAGGCTCGCCGACAGGAGGAGCAGGCCCGTCAGTTGAAAGAGCAGCTGCTGAGCGGACAAGAGGAACAGGCCCGCCGGCAGGAGGAACAGGCCCGCCGGCAGGAGGAACAGGCCCGTCGTTTGGAAGAGCAACTACAACGCGATAAGGAAGAGCAGATGCTCCTCATAAAGGACCTTCACGCTATCTTCGGAAAAGAGGGTGGTGAAGGATAAGGTTGCTCCACATGACAACCGCCCGTCGGAGGCCGAAACCCGAATCGACCAAGTAAACAATCGGGTTGACAACGTAATGGCTGACGTGAAGAAAACGCTGGACGACCTCAAACTTGGGGATGGAACAACAGTACCCGTAGTAGCTACAACACCTTCGCTACGTGGATTCAAAGTGCCGCCGTTTGACGGTACCACTTCCTGGTCAGCCTACAAGATCCAGTTCGAGGCTGTTATGAAGGCGAACGGCTGGAATAAAAGTCAGGCCATGACTGCTCTCACACTAGGCCTGCGTGACCAGGCCTTAACAGTTATGGAAGCTCTCGGTGAGGAAGTGACTTATGAGCAACTCATTGGACAGGCATTGGAGGCGAGATATGGCGACGCTCACCTGGAACACGTCTTTCGTGCGCAGCTTAAAGATCGTGTGCAGCGCATCAACGAAAACCTGCAGCAGTGGGCTCTAGAAGTGGAGAAGTTGGTGCGAAAAGCATACCGGTCTGTACCTGCGCTCATTGAAGGGAACCTGGTGCAGACATTCATCGACGGCATCCGCGACCTGGAAGTCAGAGCTGCTGTGCGGCTCGGGCACCACGAGACGCTTAAGGACGCCTTGGCCCATGCACTGGAAGTGGAAGCCGTGCGGCAGGATCATCGTTCCCATCGCGTCAGGGAGGTTGCAGCAGCTACAGTTCGCGACCGCAACAAAGGATACAGCCCAAGGTGCTATGGCTGTGGGGAAAAATGCCATCTTCGATCCAGCTGCCCTAAGCGAACCCTAGAAAGGGAAGGTGAACGATCTCAGGAGGGTAGTGCCAGTGCCAGCGGCCAACAGCACCGCCCAGCAGCAGCAGGGAAACGAGTAAAAGCCAGAACTGCGGGGCGGGTGCTGGCTGATGTTAAAAGAGCCCCAAGGATCTCGATCTCACAAACCCATGATGGGAACAGTCTAATCATCAAGGGCGAGGTCAACGGAATGCCGTGTAAACTGACCATAGACACTGGAGCCTCTCGTACGGTTGTTAGTTCCCAACTTATAAGTCAGTTCCTTGGGGACTCCGCATACAACCGAGAACACATTAATTTGGTAACAGCCACCGGTCAGCGTATACCCGTCCGTGGAGAGAAGGAGATGGAGTTGAAGCTAAGCAACGTGATCTACCTGCATAATGTCATCGTGGCTGATATAATGGACGACTGCATCCTAGGCCTAGACTTTATGAGGAATAATTGTTGTGAGATCGACGTTAAGCAAGGTGTTTTGAAATGTGGACAGGAGGAACTTTTTATGGAAGGTGCGTTACCAGGGAACGTGTACAGCATTAAGAAGATTGTTCTTCCGCCGAGATCGGAAACGATTGTTCCGGTTAGTCTTCCTCGAAACGCTGGGCAAGCTCACCGTTGTGTACTTGTGGAAAGGACCACTGACATCTCAGGAGTACGTGTGCTGAACCTTTGCGACCGGGAACAGATTATAGAAAAAGGCACACTGATTGGTACTTGTGAGGAAGTGGATTGGTTACGTCGGTGCCAATATATATCGAGTGAGACCCCCAGCAAGGATGCAGAAACGAGAGTGACCACACTTTTGGAAGACTGTCGCAGTGTTCTCTCCCCGAACGAATTGGTCAAGGCGAAGAAGTTGTTACTCAAGTACGCCGATGTATTCTCACCAAACGATGCTGACATAGGAAAGACTGGCTTAGGTCAACACAAAATAAACACAAGAGAAGAATTGCCTATCCGTCAGCGGCCAAGAAGATTGCCGGTAGCACGTGAAAAGGAAGTGGAAACCATGATTGAAGGATGGTGTTATTGAACCTTCCTCTAGTCCATGGTGTTCACCAGTGCTCCCAAGCCTTAGTGGAGCGACGTCTCAGCAATGAGTTCGACCACTAAAAGCTATTGGGCCCAGTGGGACAGCTTGCTGCTTCAGGATGGAGTTCTGTGCCGTAAATGGGAAAATGTTAGGGGAGACAGCTGTCATTTGCAAATGGTAGTCCCTAAAGCTAAAGTACCGGATGTTCTACAGCTGTACCATAATGATTGTTCAGGAGGCCATCTGGGAGTTAAAAGAACTCTACTGAAGATCCAAGAATGGTTTTATTGGGTCCACTGTCGAAACGATGTCGAGGACTGGTGTCGCAAATGTACAAGTTGTGCGTCTGTAAAGGGACCTCAGACTCGTAGTAGAGGTGCATTGAAGTTGTACAATGTTGGTGCACCATGGGAGAGAATAGCCATTGAAGTGGCGGGGCCGTTTCCGGAGAGTGAAAGCGGTAACAAATATTTCATGGTTGTGATGGATTACTTCACAAAGTGGCCAGAAGTTTTCGCCATTCCAAATCAAGAAGCTTCAACAGTTGCAGATAAACTAGTTCATGAAGTCTTCTGTCGTTTTGGAGTACCTTTAGAGATTCACAGCGATCAAGAAAGGAATTTTGAGTCTCAAATATTCCAGGAAACTTGCCGAGTTATGGGTACCCATAAAACAAGAACGACTTCTTATCACCCGCAATCTGATGGAATGGTGGAACGATTTAATCAGACATTGGAGAGGTACCCAGCAAAAGTTGTAGACAATCGGCAACGAGATTGGGACAAGCACATACAACCGTTTGTCATATCGAAGTTCTGTTCATGAAAGTACAGCAGTGACACCAGCTTTCGCAAACTTTGGAAGAGAATTACGGCTGCCTGCAGACCTGATCACCGGGATACCACCTGATGCCCCACGCAGTATAACCGATTATGCAAATGACTTGCGGAACAAAATGAATGACGTTTATGAGTACGTCAGACAATCGGGCCAGCAAATGTCTGAGAAAATGAAAACCCGGTACGACCGCAAAATGAACAATAAAGAGTTCAACGAAGGTTCATTAGTGTGGTTGCACAATCCAGTCCGCAGCAAAGGGAAATCTCCTAAGCTTCAAGCTAAATGGGACGGCCCGTACCGGATTGTAACCAGGATCAACGATGTGAACTACCGGATACAGAAAGGCGCAAGAGGGACTCCTAAGATCGTCCATGTGGATCGCTTGGCGCGTTATTATGGGACCGATAATGCTCGGGATGAGCATGTCTTAGGAGGGGGCAGTGTTGCGTGAATAATTCAACGCCATACACTAGCGCCATCTAGTGTCAGGAACGAGAGCGAGGGGAGCTTTGCAGAAAATGACATCACAAATCTTTCAACCGACAGCGCCATCCGAAGAACTAAGTTTCTAGAAAATCTACACTCGAACACTCGTTGCTTTGCGCGCATTTACTTGAATATTCCGGATGCTTCATTGCTAATTTGTATATATAGGCGCTGCAAGATGCGATCGCGGCAGTATTGGATTTGGCGAGACAAGCGAAGCTTCGGAGCGGAATAAAGTGAATTAGTGTGTTTAATTATTAGTGTTTTAAGTTTTAATTTGTGTTAAGTAAATTAAAGTGTTACTTTAGGTAATTTTATCGGCAGTTTTTATTGTCACGAACCTCAAGCTCGTAACAATAGTATATGTGGAAGAAAAATTTCTTATCACTTTAGTAGTACATGTGAAAGAAAAATTTCTTATCACTTAAAACACATGAAGATGGCAGTAACAAACTAAATTATTTGATAAACAGTTTTGTACAGTTCTTTTTTAAGTTATGTATTTAAATTGAATAAATAATTGGAAATTTGTTTTGTATTTTATTATGTTTTTTTTATATCGAGCTCTGGGACAGGCAACCTGAAAAAATACCCCAAAAAATGACTAAAGTTTTCCACCATACGAGAGAATTGCAGGTAATCTGATTAATGATAAAGATGGAGTTTGTGGAGATATATACCACGTTTATATTCGTATCGGTAGGCAAAGTGTAGGGCGACCCCCACTAGATGGAGTGACGACCTGGTAAGCCATGCAGGAAGTCGGTGGATGCAGGTGGCTCAGGATCGTGCTTTACCTTGGGGGAGGCCTATGTTCAGTAGTGGAATTGTGAAGGGCTGTAATGATGATGATGATGTTATTTTGTACAAAGTTATCGTTCATCTCCGCTAGGGGTGATAATGTTTTGTGATGTTTATTAACTAAATTGGATAACAAAAAAACATGATTTAAAACAAATCGCGAAATGTAAAAAACAACAGTGCGAACGCTAACGTTGACATATCTAGAGATAAATGGAATGTCTATGTTGTATTCAATGCGAACACAGCTAAAAACAAATCTTAATATCTGTTGAAAATTTTACACAGTTTTTGTGAGTGCGAACGCCACCATCAACAAAACATGTTGTGTGATTTATTTTATGCGATTTGTTTCAAAACATTACGTGTTGCATGTTTCTCAGTGCAAACGTGCTGTCAAACATATTTCACTACAATATGTTCCTTGACTATTCACAGTGTTTAAAACGCATTCTTACCTATTTGTACATCATGTGTTTTCGTGAAAATCGCGTCAGTGCAAACGCACGGTTACACACACAAACTAATAAGAGTACAATAGCATAATTTTAATGTTGGCAGCACTGTCTGTGGTACTAACGTAGTTCTGTGGGCAGTGCTCCCGATTATATATTATAATCTATGCGATTAATACTAGCTTATCTATCTAGCTATGTTATCTATGGGGCAGTGGCAGGTAAACAAATAATCAATCGCCGATCGCTAAAAACTACTAAAAACATAAAAATCTCTAGGAAATCATGAAGGCGATATTAATATTTGATAGTGTTAACAATTTGTTATTTTCTAAATGGGATGAATCTTTTTTATCTCGTATGAAATCTTTAAATGAACAGGTAATATTTTTTATTAGTTTTCTTTTTATTCTTCCAAACACACTTAATACATTTCTGTTATAGAATTCGATTGGGACACACTTGTTCCCCTGATTTTTTGGCAAAACTGATTAAGGATAGATCAATTTGTCCTTTTCATTATACGTTTTCTTACTAATAATTCCCCTTCCTATAAATCTTAAGCATTTTTTAAATTTTAATTTACACTCCTTTTGTACAAACTATTAGACTGCATATCTATTATTAACATTAAGCTATAGAATTTGCTCCATTTATGTACATTTCATAATACTAGCAATGCTATTGTAAAATTATTAATGTTAATTCTTTCGAAAATAACTTTTAACCTCTTCCAAAAACGGACACTAGTCTAACTGTGTGATTTTTATGAAATAATTGGCGCTGGCAGACTCAGTAGTTATGAAACGAGGTAAAAAATGTAATATCAACTAAGTTGGCACCATTTTTATAATTTAATCTGAAATTCCACTAGATTTGATACTAGTGTTAAAAATAATAGCATGTTGATATCATTGACTTATATATTACTAGTGTGAGGACCGGGCGGGTTTTCTTTAGTAATCTGCTGCATGAATATATGGTCGCCGAGTGGGTGGGGGAGGGGGGGGGGGAACTTCCCCCTGAAAGGAAAAAGTGCCGGAAACCCCCCCTTTTTTTATGAATTTTTAAAGTTTTGTTACATTTAAGGAAAATTCGCTTTCGTTTAATAAAAAAAGAGCGTCCGGCGACGAAAAACTCACATTCGGGTCCCGGTGGGAATGTGGGAGTATTCAGGGTGGGAAAAAATGGTGGGAATTAACACTATTTTGATTGCTCCAGTGCTGCGGGAAGTGCAGACCTTTGGCCCTTGCGTAACTATGCACAGGCACCTAGCTCACCTGCGCAACTTCGGCTGTTTGGTCGCCTTCGGCGACCAGCCTTAGCCGCTATGGCTCGTACGCTGCCTGGCTTAGTTACAGCGGGCGAGGGCTGCATACCCTCCGAGCTTCTGGATTTTCATATACACTCTAGGGGTAAGAGCGGAAAGACCACATGGAAGTTGGGGTTGACAGATTCGGTTTTATGATTTATACCTTCTGGCACTAGGGTTTGATCAAAAGAAACAACCAAATATAATATTATAAAAACATTTATTTATATACATGGTTAATTACTTTAATTAGTTCCATAAAAGGATCCTTTTTCTTTCTTTGCACTGACCTCCACAAATATTCTATAATAATAACTGAAAAGTTTTCCAGGAAAATCTTTTAACCACCCGCCATTGCGATTCGATTCTTTGAGTATGAGTGCCATCAGGGGCAACAAATGGGTTATCAGGATCGGAATGGTTCACCTTCTTGTGAATGTACCCATGTTCCCCCAAACAATCATAAACCCTCCAGAAGATGGTATGGACTGTGATGCCCTCAACCACATGTTTTTTAATTAGGGGCACTAGTACGTCTGCTGACCTGATGTTTTCAGGGCACACCTCTAGTCTTAAATCCTCACTTCCATCCTCAATGAGGCCGAGGATCCAGTGGCCCTCAATCTGCCTTCCTATAAACAACAATAAACAATTCAGAGTTAGTAAATATTCAAGATATTTATTTATTTATTTACTCTATATTGTACATCAAAACCCAACAGTACAAAGTTACAAAAAAAAAACAAATACAAAAGTACAGGCTGTCTTACCACTCTGAAAGTGATTTATTCCAGATAGTTTGGCTTTAAAAGGTATTCAAATGTATTTATTAAAAGTTATTTTGAGTTTAAAAGTAAACTTTAAATAGATATATTGTTTCAGTCTGTAATATAAGAAAATCAAATTACCTTTATTATATTTCCGTTTTCCAAATTTTGACTCGTCTATTTGGACTACTTTTCCTGGGCCGCCACCAATCTTGCCGATGGCCTTTTGTTGCTCTATTTGGTAAATGACGACTGTCTCCCGGCAGTAATTTTACCAATTGCAGACAGTCCCCATAGATAAGCATTCTTCCTCCATATCTTTTTCAGGGTCTTTGTGGATTGCATCTTCATAGCTCCAGCGATGCGCATAACAGTACATCAAATAGAATACCCGTGGCAATGACATTTTAATATTTTCAAACCGGGTGCCCTTGCCACGAGCTACCCTGGATCGGGCTCTGCAATTTCCTTTATTGCACACAAAGGAGCCCACATTTTTATTTTGCCCATATATTGTTATCTCTTTGTAATAATTATATTGTTATTTCGTTTTCGTATCATTTTTAAATGAATATAACCTCAAAACTATAATTGTCGATATCTCGAAAACTAAAGATTTCCGGCATAAAAAACAGCTAGATGATAATTAATAGCGTCATTGCATGTCAACTAAAGCTAACATGATCAAATAATTATGTTGTTATTTCGTTTTCGTATCATTTTTAAATGGACATAACCTCAAAACTAAAATTAACGATATCTCGAAAACTAAGGATTTCCGGCATAAAAAGCAGCTAGATGGTAATAATAGCATCATTACCTGTCAACTAAAGCTAAAATGATCACTTAAATCGTGCAGCAGATTACTAAAGCCGACCCGACCGGGCCGACCGAACAACTAAAACGGCCCAGTACGCTGGCCCTAAAATTACAGTTTAGGGCCAACGCGAATCAGTCAACAGTGGTGCGCACGCAGGACAGATTTGCTTGTCAAATATGTCTAGTTGCGTGGTAAATGAATGCAAAAATTACGATACAAAGATTAAAAAACACATGGGATATCGTATCATCGGTCAATAACCTTATATTAATTTTGTTACAATTAAATTATTATATAAACGCATTTTTAAAGTTTTATTTTACAGTTAGCTTAGTTACCTTACCAAGATTAGGCCAGGGTTGGATTCAGACCGTCAAAAATAGTGTAACATGGAAAATAAAATTATACTATTTTAAAAAAAACATATCACGTTTGATGCTTCATTTTTATTTTATCCCATGTGCAGGGATTTTGGCTTCACGCATCCAGTGTATCTTAACATTTCGATTTTTGACGGTTTTATTTTTATTTCATTTAATTTTGTATTATGAACTTTGTGTAAGTTACTAACTACTATACGTGGTAAAGCCATGCTGCAGTTATATTAGTAGTATAGTTGTAGCACGAATGGGTCGGCTCGACCGGGGAAGGACCACGCTCTCACAGAATACCAGCGTGAAATAGTAGCTTAATGGTGCTGTATTTCGTATGGTGAGTGTAGAGAACCGGAGACCCTTTTTACTGGAAACAAGGCATTCCATCTTAGTCCTCACGGGTGACAACGCATCTGCATTTTGATTCGTAATTGAGGATAGATGTAGATGTCTGGGGCCGCAGCAACCACTTACCATCAGGTGGACTGTGTGCTCGTTTGTCACCCTATCCTATAAAAAAAAAAAGTTAGATTTTGAATATTGATACCTATTATATTTTATATTCAATAAGGGCAAAACGAAAAGAGTATAAAAGAAACCATATCTGCTTAATTGAATCTGTAAATCTGATAATGATTTCTTAAATTTACACGAACACTACACATTGAATAAAACTAAATTTACGGATTTTATCGTGTTTATTTAACTGATTTTACTTATTTTTAATTCCCGACGTTTCGGGTGCTTTATAGCACCCATGGTCATGGGGGGGACTGAGATGTTTGACGTCCCAATGTCATAGTTAGCCCAGCTACCTTCAGTTTTTTAATATTAATTTTTCGGTCCTATTTACGCAAAACGAGCTTACCATATCTTGAAGTCTTGCAGTGTTATGCTTGGGTTTGGGTTTAATTTTCTTAATTATAGGATCCCAAGCAGATGGCAGCACCCATCCATCTTCTCTATTGAAATTAGGATGTTTTTTAATTTCAATGGCCTCACGTATCATCCTTGGTAGGAATCGGTGTTCTTTTGCGAGGACTTGTGGTTTATCAAATCTGATGTAATGTTGGGGACGATCTTGAACATGTTCACAGACTGCAGACTCCTGGAGCGTCGGTGCTTCACGTCAGCTATATGTTCTTTCACATGGGTTTTTATCGATCTTTTTGTTTGACCTATATAAGAGAGACCATATTCACAATCTAACTTGTTTTATTCAACTGTAAATCTGATTCATAAAATATTTTGAAATTCTCTTTTCAAACCGATTGCTTCTGGAGCATAGAGTTTTTATCGTGGTAGCTCCTTATTATAGTTGTATCGGATACATAAATGCAACGATCGAGCATCGATTGACCAGAAATGGAGCTAATTCTAATTTTATTAAAAAAACGCGGTACTCATGAACAATACAGAAATTCTCGATATCGTAGTCTTAATATTAAAATGTAAAAGGACCCAATAATAATACAAGTTGACTTTTAGGTAAAATAATGGTATTTTCGCTTAGTATTATTACGATACTATGTACTACAAACTATGAAATAATGGTACAATTAGGATAATTATACTACGGAATCCGACCCTGGTTACATCGTGTTTTGATATGACGTTTGTATTATGACAGATGCGCTACTTTTTCTTGTATGAAAAAGTTATGAGTAAAATATTTAGATGGGCCTATCCTTCCTTTTGATATCATTGGTTGATATGCGATTGTATATATTATAGAGGCAATAACTTTATGGGAAATCACCCACAGATCTGTAGTTTTCTTAATATCAATAGTTTTAATATATTTTATGATATTGTCTGATAATAATTTATGAAAGTTTAAATTTTCTGTACAGACATTTACATTTTACTTAAGTAATAATTCAGCAACTACATTAGTATTAAAGTTACAGACTATATATGTCTCACTGCTGGGCACAGGCCTCCTCTTTTCTAAAAGGGTTTTAGGGCAAGGAAGTGTCCGCCGCACTACCCCAATGGGTGTTGGTGAACTTCTCATGGCTTCAAAATATTTTTTTTCTTATTTCTCTGACCTTGTTTACCTTCACTGCCGAGTATGTGGTAACTTAAAATTGTAATTAACAATTTCGTTGCTGCCGGCGTGGATTGAACCTGGATTGCTTGCTTACTTCTTTATGAGCTATCCTACATTAGTGTACATGCTTATAAAATCTGCCCTTACCAGTTTTACTATTAATTATACTCCACGTCATTTTAACTTTATTCAAAGCCATAGTAATTTTTATAATTGCTTAAATGCAGACTTGGCTATGGAACACACTCTTTTAAGTATTTTAGAATATATTTTGACGTATTCTCTAAGGGCTAAAATTTTATGACCTTTCATAGTAAATTTCATATAACTTTTGTCTGCTCTTAAGGACTACTGTCGCCTATTTATTGAATATGTTGCAACTGTTTAAGAAGATTGGTTTAGAGGTTAAGATAATTTTAAATTCAGAGCAAATAAGTTTAAGGGGAAATATAATGTCAAATGGCTTAGCAAGATCCTACGTTATGCCGAAAATATTGCAGCATTAATTTTGAAATAAATACATGGTAAAGTTAAGGATTAATGTTAAGGATTATGTTAGACGAAAACACGATTTCGTAAAATTTTCTCGATAGAAAAAAATCCAAAGTTACCTCCAAAATAAACAATAAACCGCTGTTATTCATAAAATACTTTAAATAAGATCATGAAACTTTGCATACTAACTGAAATATAGATTATATAAAGCAGTGCTTATGTCATTTACTTTTTTTAAAATACCATTATTTTTACTGTCAAAAGAAATTACCTAAACTATTGGCCTTGTGAAGCGTGATTCCTGCAGCACGGTCACTTCGCATCGGCCTTTGGACGGGGAGGTTGTGTCGCTTACGATCAGAATATACTACTCTGTGTAAAAAGTATCGGGAATATGTTAATAAAAAGACCCGCGTAAAAGAGGTCGTTCTAATTTTTTTACTGCATTTTGGTAGCACTGTACTGATTTAGCGCGCAAAGTTTGAGCGGGATCTGTCATTTAATTTGTTTTAAACTACACTTTTTGTTGGTCATAGTTTTGAGTTCTCGGCGATTTTTACAATGGAAAATATTGTTGAACAAAGAGTGTGCCTTAAATTTTGTGTTTCGAATGATATTTCATGTGGTGAATCACTAAAAATGTTGCGAAATACCTACGGCGAATCGTGTATATCGAAAACAAGGGCTTATGAATGGTATAAGGCTTTTAAAGTAGTAGTAGACTTGCCTCGTTCTGGTAGACCTTCAACCGCTACGACCAAAGAAAACATCGACAAAATCAAGAAGCTAGTGCTCGAAAATTGACGTATGCGTCTGAGAGAGTTGGCTAGTGAGGTGAACATATCGTTTAAGTCCGTCCACAACATTCTCATTGACATTTTAGGCATGAAACGCGTCGCCGCTCGACTAGTTCCAAAAGAGCTCAATTTTGTTCAAAGAGCGCAGCGAAAGCATGTCGCTGAAGACATGGTTTCCCGAGCTTCTGAAACGCTTCTGAACGGATCCGACCTTTATGAAACGTATAATAACTGGCGACGAGATATGGGTTTATGAGTACGACATGCAAACAAGCCAACAGTCTTCAGAATGGCGTCTCGAAAACGAGCCGAAACCAAAAAAAACCGCGGCAAAGTCGCTCCAAAATCAAGGTGATGCTGACAGTTTTTTTTTGACTACCGTGGTGTGGTTCACTCCGAATTCCTTCCAAAGGGAGAAACAGTGAATAAAGAATATTATTTAGGCGTCATGAAGCGTTTGCGTGAGAGTATCCGCCGAAAACATCCAGATTTGTGGCAACACAACTCATGGATGCTGCACCATGATAATGCACCATCACACACAGCCATTATAGTGAAAGAGTTTTTAACGAAAAATTCAACAAAAGTTCTCGACCATGCACCGTATTCACCTGATATGGCTCCGTCTGACTTTTTTTATTTCCCAAGTTAAAATTACCACTTCGAGGAAAACGTTTTGAGTCGATAGAAGCCATAACAAAAAATTCGCTGAATGAGCTAAAGGCCATACCGCAGTTAGCCTATGAAAAATGTATGGAAGACTGGGTGAAGCGTTGGAGATGTTGTATTGCAAGCGATGGGGCCTACTTTGAAGGCGATAAAATAAATTTAGATGAATAATTTGTATTTTTTGTTTTATTGACAAATTCCCGATATTTAGTACACAGAAGGTACATTACGCAACAGTACAACGTAAAATTAACATGGGAAATAACCGTGATAAAAATAAGAAGCGGCTGGCTTGGCGTTAAGAAACAGGCATAAATATGATAAACCTAATGAAATAAGTGTCTAACGACCTTTCTACTTACAGTATTAGTGATTACAAAGACGCGCGGGCAAGTGGGGACGAAATTAGAATTTGAGCTGACTTACTCTATCCTCTTAAACAATGTTTCATATAAAAAATAGGTCATCATCATTCATCATCATTACAGCCCTTCACAAGTCCACTGCTGAACATGGCCTATGTCCCTCCCGTAATGCCACAAAGCACGGTCCTGAGCCACCTGCATCCATTGACTTCCTGCATATCTTACCAGGTCGTCACTCCATCTAGTGGGGGGTCGCCACTCGAGAACCTTTCTTCCCCATCGGTTATCGGTTCTTCGAGCTATATGGCCGGCCCATTGCCACTTCAGCTTACTAATCCGTTGGGCTATGTCGGTCACTCTGGTTTTACTGCGGATATCCTCATTTCTGAGTCTATCACGCAGAGAAACTCCGAGCATAGCCCTCTCCATAGCTCGCTGAGCGACCTTGAGCGTCCTCATACGGCCAGCAGTGAAGGACCACGTCTCAGATCCGTAAGTCATCACTGGCAACACGCACTGGTTGTACAATCTAGTTTTTGGAGATTGATGTATACCTGACGAGAAGATATGTCGTAATTTCCCGAACGCTGCCCAGCCGAGTTGAATCCGTCGATTGACCTCTCGGTCGAAGTTGGACTTATCTAGTCGGACTATTTGTCCCAGGTAAACGTACTCGTCAACAACTTCGAGCATAGTGCTCCCAACAACTACCGGCTTAGGTGTGACATGGACATTAAACATGATCTTTGTTTTGTCCATGTTCATCTTAAGACCTATCCGTTGGGAGGCACTATTGAGGTCATTGAGCATAGTGCTTAAGTCCTCCAGCGATTCTGCCATAAGGACTATATCGTCGGCAAATCGAAGGTGAGTGATGTACTCGCCATTGATGTTAATACCGTATCCTTTCCAGTCCAGTAGCTTGAAAACGTCTTTCAATGCAGCGGTGAAGAGTTTCATGGAAATAACGTCACCCTGTCTTACACCTCTCTGCAGTTGGATAGGTTTTGCACTCTGGTTCTGTACTCGGATAGCCATCGTAGCCCTACTGTACAAACACTTCAGCACTTCGATGTACCGACAGTCAACTTGGCACCGCTGAAGGGACTGCAGCACCGCCCAAATTTCGACGGAATCAAAGTCTTTCTCATAGTCCACATACGCCAGGCAAAGTGGCAAATTGTACTCTTCAGTCTTCTGTACAATCTGCCGCAGGGTATGTATGTGGTCTATGGTACTGAAGCCTTTTCGGAAACCGGCTTGTTCGGGAGGCTGGAAGTCGTCGAGTCTGCGTGCGAGATGATTCGTAATGACTCTCGAAAACAGCAAGTAGACGCGGCTCAGAAGGGAAATCGGTCTGTAGTTCTTCAAGAGAGCGTTGTCGCCTTTCTTAAAGAACAAGACCACCGCACTTCTGCTCCACGCCTCTGGAGTAGTGCCACCATGGAGGACGGAATTGAAGAGCTTCTGAAGGACTTCAAGTACCGGTGTTCCACCCGCTTTAAGAAGTTCCGCTGTAATTCCATCCTCGCCTGGGGACCCGCCGTTTTTAAAGTGCTGGAGAGCCATTCTAATCTCGCTTAGACTGACGTCCGGGATATCATCGGAATAATAAAAAAATAGTATATATAATAAGTAAATATGGAATATAATATAAATATAATATAGGTAATATAATCATAAAATATGGAATAATAAGTAAATATGGAATAATAAGTAAATATGGAATAAAAAATAGGTATTTTATAATAATCCATGTATGTTCTTGTATTCAAAAAATGATAGTAAATATTTATTTATTATATACAATATAATTATAGGTATTAAAATAATGCCATTAAGTAAGGTAAAATTTTTACATTTTTAGAGTTCTGATGGAAACATAACTGACAATTATAATGTAGCTCAGTTACTTTCCCCAATTATAACTTCTCAGCGTGTGATGGCTGCACAGTTTGGCAATACCTATTCATCTATGCAGTGCAAGGATGATACTGTTATCGTCTTTGATGAGGTATTAATTTGTTTTTAACCACTTTATATACATTTTACATAATAAATAATTTTGTCTTATGTGATATTTAAGTCAAACATTTTTATGAAATGTCAATGCCAGAGTTTTCATTAGTTGAGGGTTAGTAAAAAACAAACTTACGGAAATAAGTTATAGTCATATGATTCCATAACTGTGTGGTTTGTCTATTACCACTTCAAGTTACTGATAGCTTGATCTGTGGTAGTAATTCTACTTCTATTGTGAGCTGGCATTAAAAATAATATAATTATGATTTTATATTATTTTCAGTTTCTTGACCATGTCTTGATGATTATTACTAAAGATAATATAGATGATGCTCACAGAGAGCTACTGGATTGCAAGACCTTGGTACAGCACATTTGTGGACAAAATATTGACTTGTAAGTTTTTATCTTATATTTTAATTCAGAAAAGATTATTGCTTAGAAGTTTTTGTGAATATTTTGTATAAAACAGTACCTATAGTCAAAAACATACAATTATTTGGCTTGAATATTATACCACCTGAAGGTAAGCGGTGATACAGCCGAAAATGGTAAAGCGCACTGACTTACCTTAACGGGGCCTATTTACTTGTTTTGTTAACCCTTTGGTACAAATATATGATATTATTGCGCGCCATAATTAATGTCTGGTACATGGCGGGTTACCACTAGCGCCATCTAGTATCGAGTAGCAGAAATAGGAGCGTCAAAATCTTTCTAGAAAATTCCATACTAGAACTTTCTACACCTAGTCAGTCGGGACCGGTAAGTATTAGAACATTCTAGATGTTTCAGCAGAAGACGTCTATATAAGACCGGTATGAACCACGACCGGGATAGTATTGAATTGGCGATACAAGCGGATACTTCGAATCGATATAACTGCGAACTAAAGTGATCAGTAGTACACTTGTATTTTATTATAGTGTGTTTTAAGTTATAATTGGTGTTCGGTAATTAAAGTGTCAATTTTGGTAATTCAATCGGCAATTGTTACTGTCACGAACCCAAAGCTCGTAACAGTATGTTGACAACAAAGGGGTGGAGACAAACTCAACCTCTGGTGTTCCGATTATGAAATGGACAAGGAGGCATTAATCCATGTAATTCCTGCGCTTACTCCCTAAAATTCCTTTAAAATTCCAAAATGCTGGCTACTTTGCGCCTGTGCTCGAGACTGGTAAGATTGTTTCTAACCATATTGATGTCACCAAAAAGCTTAGCACACCTTTCGATTGAGTCTAAAGCCACTACGTGGGATTTTGGAGCATGAGCACATAGATGGCTGAAAAGCTCTATGCGTGACCGGATTTGTGCTTTATATAAAGTAAGCAGTTGTACCCGACGAGAAGTACCGCCGCATTTTTGTAAAATATAGCTTTCTTCCTTAAGTTTCGAGGAAAACTATTCCCCTCGGCAACTGCCTGAAGTGTTCTCTTACGGGCTGGATTTGATTCTGTATGATCTGAGCACTCAGGTGATATATCTCTACAACTGTGCTTTCATCTATATACCCACATAAGATATATACTGAACAATCATAGGCTTAAAAGAACAACCATCGGCAAAGACTGAGAGAACATTCACTCCAAAAAAGTTACTAACCCAGCTGATCAGAAAAAAGGGATAAGCCGCTAAAAGTTGGCCAGACCCTGTCAAAGGTTGTCGAGTCATCAAGGAAAACAACCGTAGTATCCCCATTCTTCTCTAGTGCTTTGCTTCGCCTTATACGTAGCATACGCAAGAAGATCCCCTTGTCCACCGAATATGGCGGAACCCATACTGTCGGTCGCTGAGAAGGTCGTTCTGCTCTAGGTATGCCATTAGGTGGGCGTCGAATATATATTCTATAATCTTGTAGTACATGGAGATAATTGAGAATGGCTGGTAATTGGCAGTGTGAGCAAAGCTACCCTTTTTGGAAAAGGCTGCAGATTCGCTACCTTTACGGATTTAAGCACTATTTCAATCCTTTATGAGAGGTATAACAAGTATGCCAACACATGAGACAACTCGGTTGCTCAATCCTTTAGGACTACAGCTGGTATACCATCTGGTCCGCTGGTGTTCATACATGCAGTGATGGCGGCCATCGAATTATAATACTGGCACACGTTCAAAAATAGCGTTGTAACGACGGTGTTGCCAGATATAATTGCTTAATTTGAAGCAAATTGTAATAGAAAATATATGTTTCAAAAATCATTTATATATTTATAATCATTATTTATTAACTGTTTTTTTGGTAATGTCATTTATTACCTATGTGCCCGTTTCGGATCGAACAGGGTTTTCTTTAGATATTACATTTACGCACGTACTTAATAATTACACTAGCGATCCGCCCCGGTTCCGCACGAGTGATTTCTGGATCTCAACTAACAGCGCCACCTACCGGGTCCAATTGAGCTTTTAAACCATCTAGGGACCCATTCACACACAAAAAAATTCATCGGAATCGTTCGAGTCATCTTCGAGTTTTAGCGAGACTAACGGGCACCAATTTATTTTTATACATAATGTAGAAGATAAAATATTATTTACACAATCTTACAATGTCAATTCAAAAATAAATTAGTATAATAATAATAATAATAATAATAATAATGTACTCCCTACTAGCTATCTGCGCAAGATAGTCCGATGGGGTAATTCGACACGGCCAGAGAGAGCACAGGGTTTTCGTGCTTTCCTAGGCACGAAGGTGAAAGACTAAACTAAACTTCTTGATTCCGGGCTGCTTCTGAGAACTTCTTGACAGAAAATCCAGCAAGCAAATTTTTTCCCGATCGATTCGAATCCGGGGAACTTGATCAGCCATTGCGTTTATCACACTAGACTAACTAAGCGGTCACAACAGGCATTATAGAATACTTGAAGGCTTACACACAACTGAGGTTTTGTGTTCCAACGTTAAAGGCAACCATTTTTCAGAAAGGTAAAAATTGCTCACGCCGGTATTCTGTGAAGCCGAGGTACTACCCCGAACGAACCGGCCCGCAAATGCTGCGGTGGGGCTCTACCACGTTAATATAAAATTATACTCTATGGAATTTCTCTTTGGAATGGTGTTCTATTATGTTGTATTATCTCATGTTCCTAATAGGACTCTATCTATTTTTAAATTATTCTAGATGTATGTTTTAGAGCCGTGGTAGCTCAGATGGTTAACGCTCGCTGTAAATATAACAGAACGCAAGTAACCCGGGTTTGATCCCCGCCAGCACCAATGAAATTGTTAATTGCAATTTTAAGTACTGATTTACCACGTGATCGGCGGTGAAGTTCGCCAACACGCAATGGGGCAGCGCGGCGGACACTTCCTTGCCTGTATAGTGGGACGTATATAGGCTGTAACTTTACTTTTTTATGTTTTAGATTACATTCGCCTGTATACCAAGACTGGTTGTCAGTGTTATTAGATAGCCGCAACAAAGGTGATTCTATACCTGGGGCTAGTGGTGTTATTGGTGAAAGTGGAGCTACAGTAGCAGCACTTAATGCTCTAAAAACAATAGCGAAAGAAATAAAGTGCTCGACGTATCAACATTTTCACTTATTGCTTTATGTGGGTGATAAAATGTTAGCATTGTATTCAAGGTAAATTGTTCATTGCTAATAATAATAATAGGTTAAAAAAGTATGAAGTTACCGTTTTAATGTAGTGTCCATTCTGAAATAAATTAAACTTGCAGGATCCTAGTTTCGTGATTAAAACTATTTTATACAAAATCTATAACATTCTAAATTCAAAAATGTTATGAGCTTTTATTTGACTTTCAATTGTTTCTACATTCAGTATTTGAGTTAAACATAGAGACCTTAAAAATTGGAATAATTTTCGAATGCGAGTTCCGACGTGGTTCTAAGAATTCTAACTTAGCAAAGACAGCTCAGTATAAATGCTGCGTTCGGGAAGACTAACGAAGGCATTATGCGGTTTTGATTTATACGCTCGTGAACCATGAAAGAACTGATGTGCATAGATGAGCACGCGTTGAAGCTTGCCTTTCTTTGATAAATAAATAAATGAAAGGATTTTGTACGTAATTGTGACGTATAATAAAACAGTAGATTTTCTAGGATGATCGCGAGGGAAAACGTAATGCCCTAAAGTGAAACTCAACTATAGAAAAGTAATCGGAACTTTATACTCGTCACTTTAGATGCAATTCACCATAGATTTTTAAGATTCGGAGAATCAATAACGGTAGATGTCTGCTGTGAAGAACTTCGAATAATGCTGGCGAAACTCAGATAAACAATACCCTGACTCGTCAATCGAGCTGCGCAATTATTACCTCACGGTAACGCAAGACCACATACTGTTAGACAAACTATTTTAACATGAGGAATGTAATAAAACCATATATCATCCTCTATTCTCGCCAGACGTAGCCACAAAATATAAAGTACAGTTTTTAGCAGTTTTCTGCCACATAAAATGCCTTTATAAACTTGTGATGTCTAGATTCCTAGAGTTCGATAGCAAAGGCATAAATGATCTTACCTCGAGATGGGAAAAATGATTAGATAATGAGGATAAGTATATTTATTGTTGCTAAAAGTAGTTTGGATTTTATCAAAATATAACGGTAATTTCATACTTTAACCCATATTTTTATAAAATTTAGCCTGCTAATGAATGTTATTCTAAATGTGACGGTTAGTTATTTAAGGCCAGTAGAAGTAGTTCCGTGCCCGGATATCCATTACCCATTAGTTCGTGGTTGTTATAAGATACGACTATGGAAAGTGCCAGAAAGATCTCATGGATTCCGATTCCGATAGATATATCCATCCCATTACGCCATATAAACTTGTTTTATAAAAGAAGGGGCAAACGAGCACGCGGCTCACCTGATGGTAAATGACTACCGCCGCCCATGAACATCCGCAACACCAGGGGAATTGCAGATGCGTTGCCGGCCTTTTAGAAAGGAGTAAGCTCTTTTCCTGAGGGTCCCTAAGTGGTATCGGTCCGGAAAAATTGTCGGTGTTAAACTATTCCACAGAGAAGTTGTGCGAGAAAGAAAACTCCTAGTAAAACACACAGTGGTGAACCTCCAAGCATTTAGATGGTGAGAATGGTATCGCGAATTTTGACGTTGTGGTAACGTATATTATTTACCGTGACAGGTGACAAGGAAAAGCTTAAAAGATGCATGACGTCTGATAATTTTAATCGCCAATCCGTGTGCAAAACGTGCAACAAACCCCCTACGGGAAAGGCTCATGTCCAACCGTTTATTCTATGACTTGAAGAAAATGTTTCTTTCGGACCTCCTTTGAATTAACCGGCATGACGCATTTTCAGCGGCGAAGTGTGGTTATATTCAAAATTGTAGTAGTAATAAAATTACGACGCCCAAAAACATGATTGCTCAATGCTTACTTGAAACGCTTTCTAACGAACGTTTCATCACTGCAGCCGTAGAAAGACAAGAAAAGAAGTAATGTGATGTTAGGTGTTACGTGGATTAAATGTTATAGGTATATTAAGATTTTTTTTTAAATATAATTGAGCAAACTTGGCTGAAAAAATAGTTTCTTTTCAAAAAACTGAATCTTAACCTAAAAAGATCAAGAATTCAGAGCGATTGCAAAAAATAACACGAACGTAGTATGTAAACTGAAGCGTTGCTACTAGTAGAAGATAATCGCGGGACGCGATGCAGACTAGATATTGAAGTTAGTTATTTCAGCAGTACAATACGAATACATATTTAACTTAATCTTAATATACTTTATCGGTATTCTTAAATTTAAAAAGTGGTATATCTGTACTGTTCTTACCAAGACTTACCAGCAAGACTAGCGATCGCAGTCTATCGGAAACCATAAGGTAATTTTGGCAGTACCCATAGTTGCCACTAACGCCGCCACCACCCACCACACGGCCAATTTTACATATTCTTCGTTCGATAACTACGACTATTTAGGCAAAAATTTGCCTCATTGGTAATGGAGCAACTAGCTACGTACAGAGTATTAGTCAAGAATGAATTTGGGTAAAATGTGTAATAAGTAAAGAAAAATGTTCTTAATATTTCAGTCGTGGCAGTGAAGATCTCATGCCACCGGACTTAATACTGCTTAGCATACAATGCATAGCTGCCCAGGAATATTGGAAAGATGTTAACAAATCAAATTCTAAGGCAGTCGGCCCTAATTCTTGGATACCATGTAAATATGCATCTATATTTTTGATATCATTTATTTCTTGGTTTCATTAGACAAGCTACCAATCTGATGGTTGGACCTAATTCAAGGATTATTATTTAATTTTTTAGGGCTTTCAGAAGAAAACAGTGCAATAGTACATCTGTGTGCGGGCCCAGCGGTAGTGCCATGTGCACCGCACTCACTTCACATTGCTGAAGTAGCGCCTCGTATCGTGTTCGTAGTGTTAGTGGACATGGAGTTAAGGTAATTTTTCATCAAAATCCAAACCTCTATTTTATAATCACCCAGGTAATTAAACGGTTAAACGAAATTCTTACGATCTGCCAGAGTGGTCACATGTTTATTACTAGATCCAAACTTAATGAAAACCTTTGCGAAATTCGCTGCGAGTATGGCTTCGCGCAGGTACAACCAGGTTGACAATACTGTTTGTTTTTAAGTATACAATACATAGAAAAAGTATCGGTTTTTATCCACCTTATCGGCTGTATTTTTAGCATAATGAATTATTAAAAAAATAAAAATTTATAATATTAATAATAATTTAATATTTATTTTCTCCCACATATAATCAGTACTTTACAATAAACTGAGTAATAGTAAACTTACACAACTAAACAACAGCTATAAATACTAACTAAATAAGATTTACGTGGTAGACTGGTGCCTAACCACTCGAATGTCGGGGTCATTTTGACCAATATGGCGCATCTGTGGAGCACTTTTCGAAGTACTTAGTATACAACAATTATACTAAGTATATAATGTAATATATACTAAGTAAGTATATTAAAATCATATTATATCAATGGATACGTTATTAAATAAGTTATCAGATTATGCATAACAGATATATATGTTATATATATGTATGTTTTATATATATATATATATATATATATATATATATATATATATATATCATATATATGTTACAAATAGTTCGCTATCACTTGACGCCATATTATGGCGTTTGACAGATGCGCATATTATTTGAGACGCCAGAATATGGCGTTTGGACAGCCGAGGGGCTAAACTAGGTTGTCTTGTGATATATGTTCACCAGGCCCCTCCATCAACAGAAGTGATTTTGCTGTAAAACTCTTAATAAAAATTACAACTACTTGTACTAAAAGTACAATAAAATAGACTTGTTCAGTTTGGAGAAACTGTTTAAAAATAATTAAAAGAAATTATTATTAGGTGTAGAAAGACATTTTCTAAATACTAATAAAAGTAGGTAGGTGTATTAATTAGGTGATATTAATGTGCCGGTTGTGTGTCTCTTGGCCTTTTAATGCTGGTGTGCTGAAAAGGGAATGTATTTAGTTTTAGTTGCATTTAAACATATTTTTGAGTTTTTTTTTAATATTTGATATTTGTGAGTTAAATGAAATAAGAAAAAAGTCAATGTTTACGTGAGTTAGGTATACAAAATTTGGTTTATATTCTGTCTATGGTAAATATTTCCTGTTCTTAATATAGTTCGAGTTTTTGTTTATTTTATTTTTTGATGTCTTTTTATATAATACTTTTTACGTTTGTAATTAGCGAAACGAAACTCCGACGCACTGTGACTCGTATAACCGCATATCGTGCACTTTTGATGAGAACGCACGAACTTCGATTCCTGAACAATCTTGTATAGTTGATCCGTGGTGGCATCGGTGAGGACGGTAGTGGTGGTGGTGGCGCTGGCGGTAACCGTCCGCCCGCTTCAAAGCTGTGAAGTTAGCTGAGTACATACCTCTGCTAACTCCACAGCTACATACTACTAATATAACTGCAGCATGGTTCTACCACGTAAAAAAGTTCTTGGCAGCATTCCGGTATTAAACTGAGCGGTTAGACCGCGAAGTCTAACGGCCCACTGCGACCGTGACTCGTCTGACTGTTGGGTAGCGGCATAGAAATTGTGGCGCTCGCTAAATCCAACCTGATTTGGTATGAAATGAGTATCCAAAATGGTTAGGATATCCTTAAACGGGATTTGTTCGAGAACCTCTGGTACGGCGAAATCTGAGGCAAGCTTAAACGTACCATCGGCAAATGCCTGAGCAGAATGGCTCGCCGTTTTACTCCAGCGGCAATATTTTACGCTTTTATGTCGTTTGCAATAAACCATTGCGTAAGTCTAAAAATCATTATAAATATCTTCCACGAGTGCAATTCGTGGTTTAAAGTTGGTAAGGGACTACACCTAAACGACATTTTTTTCTTTCAATAACGCGGGTAAAAACGCACATTATAATACACAACACGCCCTAAAGAAGGCATCATCATGGACAAATTCGTAAAAGATAATGCCTCGTTTTGTAATTCTGATAGTCTCTATGAATGTTTTATTTTACAATGACATTACGATCTAATGATAACATATAAAATAAGTGTATTTTGTGTATTTAACAATCGTTTTGAAATAAATAGAAGTATTAACTAATTTTATCATTATTCTGATTACAGAGACATCGGTATCGCTGCACATTTGTCTAGTCAAATACTTTCGAACCTAGAGAGACTCTTGTTACAGAGAAACTTGGACTTGCTGCCTAGCACACTTGATAGCTTAGAGGCTGCACTAAAGAAGGTATAAAAAAATATGTGCGAATGGTATTTTAAAACTTATGTTTATTAAAGTAACTTCGTTTATTTAAAATTTTTGAAAATAAGAAGTAGTGTTTTATTCGATGAAGTACCTATCTGTATTTGATCAGGTTTCGAATTTTCCGTAGTAATTTAAAGCCCCGAAATATTATAGTTTATTTGGACAAAGTTTCAAGAAATAAAGGCAAGTGGATGTTGTTTTTTCATAATCTAGAACTCAGAATGGTAATCGAAGCTAGTGCTGTACATAATATCATCATCATTATTACATCCTGTTAGGTCCCAACAGGATATAAATATTCTATTTATTATTAAACGTAGATCTTTTTTTTTTTTTATAGGATAGGGTGACAAACGAGCACACAGTCCACCTGATGGTAAGTGGTTGCTGCGGCCCATAGACATCTACATCTATCCTCGATTACAAATCAAAATGCAGATACGTTGTCACCCGTGAGGACTAAGATGGAATGCCTCGTTTCCAGTAAAAAGGGTCTCCGGTTCTCTACACTCACCATACGAAATACAGCAGCATTAAGTTACTATTTCACGCTGGTATTCTGTGAGAGCGTGGTCCTTCCCCGGTCGAGCCGACCCATTCGTGCTACAACTATACTACTAATATAACTGTAGCATGGCTCTACCACGTATATTCTCCTTAAACTCCTTAAACTCACTACATTTGAAATTGGTGGAGGTTGCCACATGAAAGGAACATTTCTTCCACATCGGCTGTCGGGTTCGTAGAGTTATATGGCCGGCTCGTTACCATTTCAGTTTACCAAACCGTTGGGCTATTTCGCTTACTTTACTGCGGATATCTTCGTGACAGGTTCTTTCACGCAAAGGATTTCCGTGCATAGTCCCCTTCATACCTATACAGCACGCACAATCAGGAGTGTGGCATCAGGTCTCGGTCTCATAGTTCATCACTGGGAAAATCCACTGCTTGTACACTTTTGTTTTGAGGAATACTGGTCAAGATGTGGAGTAATTTCCCGAACGCTCTATCAAGTTAATTCCATCGATTGACCTCTTGAGCAACTTCACACTTATTAGTTTTTTTTAAAAAATAAAACTGAAGTAATTACCGTTCTTTTAGTCCACCCGAAGGTAAGTGGCCAATACAATTTATGGGCTAACAAGGAAAGCTAAAGATGCATTGTCACTTTTGAGAACTTAGATGAAATACCCCACAGCCTGTAATTATATTAGTTACCTTTAACCTTCTCACTTGAGCATACGCACTGCTATTTGGCGGCCGGAATATGTAATAGGTACCTTCTAGATATATAAACTTACCTACTTAATACCGATTTGAATAAATTTATTGTAAATTGTTTTCGCAGACAACAGACGCTCTGCGCAAAAACAAATCGAACGCAAACTTATGCGCGCGTCTTACGAGCCGTATGCTAGAGTTGCGGAAGTCTTGCATGACCACGACTCCGTTAACCCCAGAAACGACGGCTACCGCCATGCACACGGCCCTAGATGTCGTTATTGAGCAACTTAAGCCTGATATACCCAGTTTGAAAATGGACCAGCCCCTAAAAGATTTGACAGGGTTACTGGCACCCTATGTCGAGTTCCTACGCGTGAAGGCGATGCGATACTTCAGCTTGGGATCATATCCTTTTAAAATATACGTAGTGTCATTGTTGTATATGTCCATGTATTATGTATTATTAGTTGTGTTTAAATTTTGCAAATATTATGGAGCACTCAAACAGACCTTGTGTTAAGACTTAGGCCTTTGATAATACTATTTATGTCTACTGTAACAAAATTAGATATACGTCTACTGTATTTTACTTTGACAATTTAGAGATTTTGTTCTTCTGACCGATTTTTTTTTACTGTGGAATTTTTTTTCGAAAATTATGGAAATCTATTTCCCTGCACAGGAGATAGTGTAACGCTACAAGTGTATGCGCCAATACGCTCGATATTCCTACCCTATTTGTGACAGAAGTAAGGATGTAGATTAGGCCAGTAGTAGTACTTCCCTTTATGTCAAAAATGTTTTTGTTTAAGTAACCTCCAAGTAACGCTTGAAATCTGCCACATTTTAAGAAAAGCCTTAACTGTAGACTTATAAAAAAGGTTAATGTGATAGTTGATGAATGAGATAAAAAGTGAGCTAAACAAACGTAAGTAGTATTTATATACAGAATACGTTTGTTTATCCTACTTCATATAATGAAAATAATGCTTTATTGTCATTCAAAAATCTTTACGGAAAACATAAATAGCATTCAAAAAGGATCTTGATTTTACACATGTTTCGTGCATTTCTCATGGCGAAATACTGAGATTCTAATTTTACGCTCTTAACAATATCTTAATCATCATACCTACATACGCGCGCGCGAGTTCAGCCCTGTGCAATAACTGCTCGCAGTATTTTTAACAATAAAAACAGTAATAACATCGGTGTACTGCCCAAATGCCCAAATAAAACATTTACGCCAAGCAGCTACAACATTACCACCGATCGTGGGCAGTCGTAAATGCATGATTCATCTACAATGGTTGAAAATGAACGTAATTTTTTGGAGATGATCAGGGAGTTTCAATTCAAAATGAGAACCAAAATGAATAAGCAAATTCGAGAGTACAAACAGTTTCGGGCTAGATTTATTCGAATTTCTAATGAAACCGAATTAAAACACTTGCGGGATACATTGAAAGGTAGTGGAAGAAAAAGTCAGTAAAGTTGAAGTGCTATTAATAACAATAATGAATTTATAGAAATACATATAATAATAGTAGTAGTATAAGTAATAGTAGTAATATATAATAGCAATAAAAGTGAAAAAGTCGTGAAGTCAATAGTAGAAACACCCCTGTCATTCGCAAACGTGGTATAACAGATACTGGTTGCAACGAATAGATTCACGATTCGAATTAATGCCATCCGGATATGATATAATTCGTTGCGATTGAACGGGTGGACGGAAGCAGGGAGGTGCGTTTTTAGTGGTCACACTACGGTTCGAGCTGCGACGAGTGGCGATCCCAGGTGACATAATAATAGGCAATCAGGTTTTTGAATTAGGAAGTGCAACTGCAATAAAATTAAAAACGTTTTACACAAGCAATTTAAAAATTACGGAGTTACTTATCGATTACGGTCAGTATGCCGAATGCAGGGCTCGACTGAAAAAAAAAACATGCGCATGAACAATAGCGAGACCGAGTTCAAAATCATTTGTCGGAACCGAAAGCATTCTGGAATTATATTTAATCTAAAAGGAGGAATAGAGTCACAAACAGTTTTAAATAACGGTGATGCGTTAACTGGACTCTATATATAAAACAATGCGCCCGGAGCTGGATGTGAGCGCCAGTGTGGCGATCGTGGCAGGTGCGTATGAGAGGTGCGAGTGCACCCGGACTTCGAATGACGTGAGGGGTGTGCTACAGTGACTCAAACCTAAGACTTCCGTGCGACTGGATGGCATCCCGCCTTGTATCCTTCGTGAAAAAGTTGGGGGTATTTTCTGAGCCGCTTCTTCACATACAGCAGTTTCTTTGAAACCTTTGAACTCGTAGCTTTACTTCTTTTTTTTATATAGGATAGGGTGACGAACGAGCACACAATCCACCTGATGGTAAGTAGTTGCTGCGGCCTATAGACATCTACATCTATCCTCGATTACGAATCAAAATGCAGATGCGTTGTCACCCGTGAAGACTAAGATGGAATGCCTCGTTTCCAGTAAAAAGGGTCTCCGGTCTCCACACTCACCATACGAAACACAGCACCGTTAAGCTACTATTTCACGCTGGTATTCTGTGAGAGCGTGGTCCCTCCCCGGTCGAGCCGACTCATTCGTGCTACAACTATACTACTAATATAATTGCAGCATGGCTCTACCACGTATAATTGCACAACTCTTACAATTTTTGCGAGCTATATGAGAGGCGTTCAACTCACTTTAAGAACCACGTCGAAAAAATCTGCAAGAAGGCATATCGTAATCTGTGTTTTATCTTTCATAGAGCTCACGGCTTTAAGCATAGCATTGTATAATGCCTTCGTAAAGAACCACATCGGGAGCCATTCATCCGTATGGGCACCGAATGAGACTAAGTACATCCTCATGCTGGAACGGATAAAAAGTTAATTTATTCGATAATTATTTCTGAAATAGTATGAAGTGGGTATACTTCTTTTCTATTCTACCTTTTGAAATATCCCACTTTGTATACGTTACCTCATCCTTATAACGAACTGAGGGTTAGGAGAGAACTGGCTCTTGCTTACTATATGTTTCATCTATTAAGGGGCAAGGTAAATAACCCTGAGTTGCTCCATATATATATATATATATATATATATATATATATATATATATATATATATATATATATATATATATATATATATATATATATATATGTGTGTGTGCGTGTGCGTGTGCGTGTGTGTGTGTGTGTGTGTTTGGGAAGACATACGGATACGAAGATACGGACGGAAGCGAAGGCCGAACCGCTTGCGCACAAGCTTGCTGCAGGAGGTCCCGCTTACTCGCCGGATCGGGTGCACCTATTCTGTTGCAATCAGAATGAATTCACAAGGGCTGCTTTGTTTGTAATTTGTTATTCGTAGTTCTGTTTGTTCTTTGAGATTGTTTTGAAATAAGTTTTAACATGTACTATCGCATTGGGTTATAAACCTGTAATGGTATTATGTATGTAGAAATAAATAAAATAATATTTTACATCTACCTCCCTCAAACTTGGTGGAGTTGTCTTGTGTTTGCTCATTATGCTGTTGAATACTTTTACGTTGTTATTTTATAAAGGCTTCTTTTGGTTATAAGCGCTTTGAATTGAAATGTTCATTAAACTTCGAAATCATCATTATTACGCTTCGTCCCTTTTCTTATCATTTTGTTTTATTGCCTTGTACTCGTACGATACGTTGTTTGCAACTTAATACAATTGTTTCGCTTAATGTGGGCTGTGAGTGCACGGGTGAGACAGACGCGAGTTCCATAACGCTGCACAAATATCTGGAGGAGTTCCCCGGTCTGATACATTTCATTTACGTGGATCGGACTGCGGGCAGATTTTTGGCCCCTGATATGGCGGACTGCGCTGATATGCTAACACCAGAGACGGTGAGTAATAAGTTTGCAAGTTAAAATAAATTGAAGTATTGAATCATAAAATAGATTTTAAAAATATGTTCACGATAACGTGACGGCACAGTAGGGCTATAGCTAAACGTTAGCCCACGACACTTCAAACTGCGAGTTCTAGTCCTACACGGAATAACTATGTATTTACGTGGTCTTGTCTGATTCTAGGGTAGACGGAAAAACTGTTAATGATACATCGTATTATTTTTACGTCGATAAAAAACGATACCTGCCGCTTCCCATATATATATATATATATATATATATATATATATATATATATATATATATATATATATATATATATATATATATATCGCTCACGCTTTATTCCATCCATCCTTTACAGCCTATAAAATTCCTCTGCTGAACATAGGCCTCCCCTAATAATTGGGGTATTTTTCCATAGATGACACCCTTGGCGAGCGGGTTGTCAACCGCAGTAATTTGTTATTTTTAGTTGATATCAGAACTATGCTGCTGCATATCACCTGCTTCAATTTCCCTCTGTCGCCTGAGGACACCCACGGGATGTTATGTGATAGTGGATATTCTTACACCATCACTACACTGATTAACGCTTAGTTACGCGGTTATTGGTACGGGTGCGGCGAGCGACGCGGTCATTCGGAGATGACACGGGTTTAAACATGTTGCTTTTTTTTGCGCCCGAAGCAAATATGGGCAACCCTCCGGAAAGCGGGGGAGGTAGGCGGTGAATGCTCATAGCATACCACGCAGCCGGCTGCGTGGTTATGTGGACACTTTTACCCACTGAACACCGCTTTTATGGATTGGCTTACCGATCTCTAAGCCGTATACGAACGCGACCCTCCTTCGCAGAAAGTAGGGCGCAATTAAACATGTTGCGCGGAGAGACTACTTAAATAGGGATTAGGGACAGTGTATAGCTCATTCCGTTCTGGAATGTGCTTGCGTTTGGATAGTTAAAGAAAGCTGTAGAGAACTTATTACACCTATCTTCCAAAGTAAAAGCACAGTTTAGAGAATCTAATCGCGGCTCCACATTATTGCCGTAAAGCTCCGTGAACAGGCGTGAATGTGAATTTGGATGATTTTCGCGGGATACACGTGCGTCCGCGCATGTTCCCCGATCAGAATCGGGATTTTGTCCCGCGACAAAGGGTTCACGCAACCTTCGCGCGGCGTTAACGCGTACACATCCACATTCACGGCACCGTGCCAGTTCGTTTCGGTCTACAAAGGTGGTACGAGCGATTGAATTTAATCATACACCATCTTCTTTTTTTTCTCAACGCTTTCTAATAAATTTCTTGTTTTGGACGTCTAAATAGTGATAGTTGCCACAATATTTTTTTTTTATAGGACAGGGTATCCAAATAGCACACAGTCCTTCTTATGGCAAGTGGTTGCTGCGGCCCATAGACATCTACATCTATCCTCGATTACAAATCAAAATGCAGATGCGTTGTCACTCCTAAGGACTAAGATGAAATGCCTTGTTTCCAGTACAAAGGGTGTCCGGTTCTCTAAACTCACCGTACGAAATAGCAGTAGTAGCATTAAGCTACTATTTTACGCTGGTATGTGAGAGCGTGGTCCTTCCCCGGTCGAGCCGACCCATTCGTGCTACAACTTTACTACTAATATAACTGCAGCGTGGCTCTACCGCGTATAAAATATATAAATATAATAAATAAATAAAGTTGTTGCAGCAACAGCTTCTACGTACGTTTCGCAGTGGGTTTCACGAACGATTGTGGGCATCCCGTGAATGTGGAGGGAGACGATTTGTGCCGTGAATTCACGGCGATAATGTGGAGCCGCCATAACAGTAGTGAAACGAATGTACTTCTGCAGAGCACCGGGGAGGCCTTACGAAGCAGGGGGCGGTGAACCCGTGTGCCAGCGCACTCCACTAAGTCTGCGGAACAATACATGCGATTGACGCGAACTTGTTTTATTACTTATTTAACTAATTTTAAGTGCCGTTTCCAAAAAATATAACATCGCCGTAGTATTCCGGCAATAAAACTTCGCCTTCGGCCTACAACGTATGTGCCTGGCCACATTGCGTGTTGTATAGTTTACCGGTAGTTTATTATAACACAAAATGGACGCCGCTGAAATGGATCACGTTTCGAGCTTATATCTTCTCCTTCATCAGTGCTGTCATCTCTAGTCCAGTTTTTTTCGGGCCATTTTATTCTCAGATGTTGAATTAATCCTTTTCACAGGATCACACTTACCGATGCTAATGCTATACACAATTTCTTTACGTGGAATTTAATTGTCTTTCAAATATCTTTTGCGATCGATGGATAAGAAGTTAGTCTGAAAAAAGTACCTTTCGTAGGCATTCCCGTGGCTTCTATCCATATTTTTTATGTTCGGATCTCCAGGAAACTGCAAAACTGGTTCATTTAAATAAAAATACACCTTATCTTATTTAAAAAGTACTAATAGTAGTAAATAATTGTGTAAGTAAGCCAACAGCAGGCAAGAGAAAAATTGGAAGAAAAATATGAAATTAAATATCTACCGTACCACATATCTATCTTACAGATCTACCTATCCCCAATATTGGGCGATTAGGCGTGAAGTGAACATATAGTACGTAAAAATGATACGTAATCAGAAAATTGAATCTAAAAACTTTATTGAAAATAAATTTTCAATTATATAAAGGAAGACATCATAAAATCATGGGTATATCGTCTATAGAGGGAACAAAATGAATATTTAATATAAAATTGTTATAACAACTTCATCATCATCATCATCATTACAGCCTTTTACAAGTCCACTGCTGAACATAGGCCTCCCCCAAGGTATGCCACAAGGCTCGGTCCTGAGCCACCTGCATCCATCGACTTCCTGCATGTCTTACCAGGTTGTCACTCCATCTAGTGGGGGGTCGCCCTACTTTTCGTCTACCGGTACGAGGGTGCCACTCGAGAACCTTTTTTCCCCAACGGTTGTCGGTTCTTCGAGCTATATGGCCGGCCCATTGCCACTTCAGCTTACTAATCCGTTGGGCTATGTCGGTCACTCTGGTTCTACTGCGGATATCCTCATTTCTAAGTTTATCACGCAGAGAAACTCCGAGCATAGCCCTCTCCATAGCTCGCTGAGCGACTTTGAGCGTCCTCATACGGCCAGCAGTGAAGGACCACGTCTCAGTTCCATATGTCATCACTGGCAACACGCACTGGTTGTAGAACTTAGTTTTCAGGTTTTGAGGTATACCTGACGAGAAGATGTGTCGTAATTTCCCGAACGCTGCCCAGCCGAGTTGAATCCGTCGATTGACCTCTCGGTCGAAGTTGGACTTACCTAGTCGGACTATTTGTCCCAGGTAAACGTACTCGTCAACAACTTCGAGCTTAGTGCTCCCAACAACTACCGGCATAGGTGTGACATGGACATTAAACATGATCTTTGTTTTATCCATGTTCATCTTAAGACGAACATGGATAAAACAAAGATCATGTTACAACGGATAGGTCGTTGGGAGGCACTATTGAGGTCATTGAGCATAGTGCTTAAGTCCTCCAGCGATTCTGCCTTAAGCACTATATCGTCGGCAAATCGAAGGTGAGTGATGTACCCGCCATTTATGTTAATACCGTATCCTTTCCAGTCCAGTAGCTTGAAAACGTCTTCCAATGCAGCGGTGAAGAGTTTCGGGGAAATAACTGTCACCCTGTCTTACACCTCTCTGCAGTTGGATAGGTTTCGTACTCTGGTTCTGTACTCGGATAGCCATCGTAGCCCTACTGTACAAACACTTCAGCACTTCGATATACCGGCAGTCAACTTGGCACCGCTGAAGAGACTGTAGCACCGCCCAAATTGCGACGGAATCAAAGGCTTTCTCATAGTCCACATACGCCAGGCAAAGTGTACTCTTCGGACTTCTGTACAATTTGCCGAACGGTATGTATATGGTCTATGGTACTAAAGCCTTTTCGGAAACCGGCTTGTTCGGGAGGCTGGAAGTCGTCGAGTCTGCGTGCGAGACGATTCGTAATGACTCTCGAAAACAGCACGTAGACGCGGCTCAGAAGGGAAATCGGTCTGTAGTTCTTCAAGAGGGCGTATAGTATGCCGTGTAGTGGCGGTTGAGAATATCCACTACCCCATATCTTCCCGTGGGTGTCGTAAGAGACGACAGAGGGAGACAGGCAGGAGATGGGCAGCAGCATCTTCCTGATAACAGCAATGATATAATAAAAAACTGCGGTTGCCAACCCGCTCGTCAAGCGTGGCAACTATGGCAAATATCCCCCCATGAGCATAACAACTTGTTTGCAGGTAATTAAATTATTATTTTTCACCGTATTTGGTTGCATCTATTTAGCTTGTCATTATACCGAGTACAATTTAGAAAACGATAATATTTCCCGGTTTAGCGGTATCAGTAAAATTTTGTTACATACATACATCCCTAGTACTGTTGTTTTTACATATTAATATTTCTTTATTTCTGTTTCTAATATTCAAAGAATATAAATAGTTTCGATTTACTTGTGAAAGGCTATACCACTTTTATTAAAATTCCACATCCGGCTGTTTCTCGTACACGTAATATCGCACAATTCGGTATTTTTGAAATAAATTTTACCCAGCACCACTTGACAAAAAATTGAGCAATGACTGTGACGTCAAGAGATGTTTTGACGTTTATAGGTGTGAATTGACATGTTAGTGGCTAAACGGGCACTTCCCAACCCCCCCATTCTATTATATATGTATTATAATATTCTATGATTATATGACAGCAAATAATTATTTTTTATTATTGTGTCGGTTCAGAATTGTAATCACAAATAAATTCTAAAATCTTCTCATACTCAAATCCATGTCGAAAATACGTCGCCAACCCTAATTTACACGTCTGCTACGCACGACGTATGTGGGCCGAAGTGTGATCGCACAAGCGAATTTCATCGCGATAAAACACTTTGATGTGCAAGAGTTTACCGACAGCAAAGCGATGTACTTGCGACTTCGCACAAAGTGACGAAGTATTCGACGAATATTTGGCTACATACATCGCTATAAATCGAATATTCGTGTTATCGCGATGTGTGAGGCCTAGGCATAAAGAGGTGTGTGAGACTGGTACTTGTTGACGTAGGTGCGTGATATCGTAAGGCGTGCGATGAGCACGGTGCGTGAGGGCTACGGTGCAGCGGCATGGCGGCGCGGCGCGCTGCACGCGTGCGTCGTGCAGTGGTGGGAGCGGCGCGGCGTGGCGCTTCGGCCCGGGCGCCCGCCGCACCCCGCCGCCGTGCGCGCGCTGCCGCCGCCTGGCGACCTGCGCATGGCCTTCCACAGGTACGCACCGCCCTCGCTCGCTGCAAGCGTGCGTCGTGCAGTGGTGGGAACGGAAATTATAATGGGATAAGCTTTTGAGCGAAACCAACACGCTTAGGGAGACAGTCAATATATTAAGGTATTGTGGTACCACAAACAATCATATAATGTAAGGTGGGCGTGCGCATATTCAAGCGAATATAGGTGTAGTGCGGAGTGAAACAAGAAGGATTGATTTTACCGAGGCTCTTCAACCTGTATATAAATAGATGCTGGTGCTGCTAAGATTGATCAGGGCACTTGGGACATTCAATATATTAAGGTATTGTGGTACCACAAACAATTATATAATGTAAGGTGGGCGTGCGCATATTCAAGCGAATATAGGTGTAGTGCGGAGTGAAACAAGAAGGATTGATTTTACCGAGGCTCTTCAACCTGTACATAAATAGATGCTGGCGCTGCTAAGATTGTTCAGGGCACTTGGGACATTAGTAAATATATGCGCGATATTTAGAAGCACTTGGCCTCAGGTATAACTCCAAAAAGGGTGAACTATTTGTTTTCAAGGCAGAGAACAAAGAACCCAAGGTGATCCCACTAGTCAGGCTTGGAAGAGTACCTTTAAGTAGAATCACCAAATTTATATACATGGGGCACTGGGTTATCGACGACTTCTGATGACTTGGACATTGAACGAGAACGTAGAGCGTTTGCAGTGAGGTGCTACATGCTGGCTTGCAGGTTCTCAGGCAAATGGTATAAAAGCTGCAAGATGACCCTTTTTAAGGCGTACTGCTAAACGTTTTACACCTACAGCCTGTGGGTCAAGTATACTCGCGGACCTGTAATTGTTCTACATGTTCAGTTTAATAATGGATTTAGGATGCTGATGGTATTGCCTCACTATTGCAGCGCATCAGGTATGTTTTTGATAAGGCTAACACGGACAGCTTTAATGTAATAGTGCGGAAGAGGGTGGCTTCTCTGATATGACGCGTGCGAGACAGTGCCAACGGACTTCTATGTATTGGGTAAGCTTGGTTGCCCGGTTGTACGGCACTAAAACTGTGCATATGGGTAACGTTGTAAGCTTAGAGTATTTATTACACTGTAATAAATACTCTAAGGTTGTAAGGGTGAAATTTGTGTTTTTTTTTAAATACTATGTACTGTCGACTTACTAATGTCTTCCCGTCTTGCTATTACCCTACCCTACTTGAAATGGAAGGATCTTTCTCAATAGCATTGAGCACAATGTCCTTATTGTCACTTCGCCGGGGTAGGTTACAGCTAGAAATATTTTGTAACGCGCGATGGCAAGGCGAAACATTCACGGTTATTCCTAGAGAAAATCAATTGGTTATTAATACATTTGTAGCCGTACTACCCAATAATGAAAAAGGAGGTATTAAAAATCATATTTAAAAAAAAAGTATTTTTCCCAGGCTGCTGCAGACATTGATTTATATATTACACTAGATTAGTAATTACCACGCCAAAGCGTTGCCACTGCACATATGGCTACAACCATATACCTAGCTAACGTCAGTTCAGTGTGACGCCGACAGAGTTGAGCCGAACGATCCGCGACAAAAAATGGGTAAATGCGTAGTGAAAGAATAAGATTCAAGGTCACTTAAACATAATAAATCAAGCGGGATCACTTTCCACACAGAAGTTTTAAAAAATTAAATAAAATTATCGAATATTGCAATTTAAATTCAATGTTGCCACTTTTCCACCTTTCTGATTATCCCACATTAATAGAAGACTATATAATTTAAGGAATAAGTTAATTGTTACCTCTGATTTTAAATGTTTTGGAAATTATAATAAAAACTACGTTTTAAATTTCATACAAAATAATTATTCTTATTTTAGTTTGTTCTATAAATTATATTTTATTACCTATTTTATATTGTTTGAGTTTCTAGTACAATAAAAAATATTTATAAAAATATCTTTTATTTCATCAGTTATGCTTACTTCTATTCATCTGATAAGAAAATATACTTTTTTTAAATTAAAACATTTAAATGCAGGTTAAAAAAACTCCACCACACCAACCCGCCATTGCATGTTTGTGTGTCTATCTTTATCTAATCTTAGCGACGGTATTGTTTTCGCAAGTGAGACAGCTATATGTTTATTTAAAATGTTTAGTTATTTCAAAACTACCTCGTCGCGGTTGGTTACACTTTTTTTCAACGCGCGGTAATGAGGTTTGCTCCTCTAGTTTTGTATAACTCAATGGCTGCAGCTATTTGTTTTTGAGTGGCCGAGGTGCCTGCCACTAGTACATGTAGGGTTATCCATTACTTACCGGTTAGCCTGTATAATGTCCATTTTTGTCAATCGACACTGCTGAGTACTGTAACTTCGATAATCTTTGCATCGATAATCTTTTATTTCTTTTGTTTATGGTATATACACCTGTAAAGCTATAAGTGTATATGCAACTTTTTATATCATATATTTTATTAAAAATATTTTGAAGTGACAAATGAACTTATAGTTCATCTGATGGTAAGTGGCTACTGCAGTCTATAGACCAGCTGAACCAACTTCTAATAAAGAAGACTTCAGATAAGTTACCACTGTTCAGACCAGTATTTTATGATTTAAAGCTTGATATGCACTCGAAAGTTCTGAATCGCTGCAAAGTTTTGATTTAGTATATTATTTACCTTTTTGTTATTTTCTTATCTCTATTCAATAATCGATATTGCTAAATTTCCAGGCAACTTTTGGAACTCGCGTTCCCGAACGACAGCCAAGGTGTTAGTATCAAGGAACTGATCTGCATACACCTGGGGCTGTTACCAGCGTCTACCGCAGTACAACAAGCGCGTCGACTTGCTCACTCAGTACAGGAGTTGGTCGGAGACAACCCTGCGGTCGCTGCAGACTTGCTATAAGTTCGTCGTAAAAAGAATTGTTCCAAAATATATTATTGGTATTTGACATTATATTATCACTTATAAAATCATAATTATTTTTTAATAATAGTTACTAATCTAGAGAGCCATAATACTATATATTATTGCATCTAAAATTGTTACTCGTAAATTTTCATGTTACTAATTCGAATTGCCCGTTTTGTTTGTAAACTCTTAGTGAGTTGATGGTGACGCACTTTAAAATAATATCAAGAATTTTTGAGAAGAAAAAAGCTCTGTGAAGTATTATGTCCGCAGGTTATTTTATTAGAATAGAGTGTATATGATATACACTTGGAAAACCAGGTATTTTCCGCGCTATACTAAGTTTAAGAAGTACAATTTTTTCTTTAATTAATACGATATAAAAAGAAAAACATCTTAGGCGCCGATCACACAGTAAGCGGTCTCGACTCACAGTTCCGAGTTCATCGATCTTCACAACAATATCACTGTGCTACTGTGCTACTGCTACTGTCAAAGAGCAATCGGAACGTATAACTATGTATAACTATCTTATGTGGGAAACAAGTCGAAAAAGTGTTCAGCTGTAAGCAGCGAATTAGTATAGTTTCAAAACCCACCAAAATAGCGTTAACGTAATAAGAGGAAATGATATGAATATAGCAGTTGCAGTGACTAGTGTAGTTGAGAATATTACAATTTATTAAATGTTAACTATTTACGTAGTTCAAATCAATTCAGTAAATATAACCTTTTAAAGTACTAAGATAACGTGGAGAGTGATTTCATTTTGGTAAACTTTGATAATACATACTTTTTAGTGATTTTATTGTGTTTACTGTTGTAAAGTTTAAAATAATTGAACAATGGGAAAATTTTGTGAAGTGAAAAGTTGTCGAAGTGGGCGAAATTTTAAAAATTAAAGAAAATGATATGGTCCAACAGTATTTAAAATGAATTAATACGAATTATTATGTTTAGCCCACTTGCGCCACAAGCGCCTGATTGGACGCTTCTCGACGGACACTTTTTCATACACAGAGATGGTCCTCTTTACCTTTACCCTCCATACGTAGAACCATAGATAATATACTATATAGGGCATAAAAGAGACGAAACAAAGAAAATTTCTTCCGCGCTGTCATAGATGGCGTTAGGGTTATAAATTACCGAAAAATACACTAGAGTGACTAGAGGGCGCTATCAACTACGTTCAATAATAATAAAATTTAAAAGGATATGTTTTTAATTGGAAACTTACTAATATGTATGATATAAATTTTCATTTTCCAAAAAACCATGGCTTAAATTGCTATGATTATTCTTTTAGAGTTATTCAATATATATATATATATATATATATATATATATATATATATATATATATATATATATATATATATATATATATATATATATATATATATATATCGCAGTATTTGAAAGCTTATATAGCGTGATTTAGATTTCGGTACAATTAATAAATATCAGCAGTGAGCCTGAGGACTTTCATACCCCTGCGTAGAACACTGAACTAAAAGCCGCTCGCAATGCGTTCGGCGCCTAATATAGACGATGTGAATTTTGGAATTTATACCATAAAAAGTAAGAAAGCCACTTTTGCTACTCAAATAATATTGCATAAACAAAACTGCAATATTATGGAATAAAATGTAGTTATTTTATCGTGCAAAATCGTTTTCCTAAATAATATACCAATATTAAAAAAAAAACTTGAAACACGAATTGATCATGAGTTTTTGCCAATCCTAGTAACAAACAGTACTAGGTGAGTCATGAAATTATTGTATTATCATAAGTTTTGTCAATCCTAGTAACAAACAGTACTAGATGATAGTCATGAAATTATTGTATTACCATTGGTTCTTAAGACGTCAGCAACAAAATCAAATAATTCGTACGTCCAAGGAATCGGAATCGAAAAATATATACATACGTACACGACAAGTAAACAAAAGTGTTTTTATTATGCGGAGAACAAAAATATAAGAAGTAAGTACGTAAGTACAGCCTTTACACAGAATTCTTTGAGGGGACATATTTGGCGATATGTGACGATGGTGAAATTACATAGAATATAATACACAATAGAATGACTGTCAAACTTATTTTGTACGAGATTCCGCGTCGCCGGTGCTCCCGGCATACAAGCAATTACGTCGTATTATCACTACTACAAACCCGCTTCGCTGTGTTGACAGACTGAGTAAATTTAACCATTTTAGACTTTTGATTAATATTTAAAAACCATTATTAAAAAAAGTAATTCGTTTTAATTTTAATATTTATATATAAATAGTGTGCAATTTGGTATTTTCTAAATAATTTACATGCGAAACTTGGAAACGATTGTTACGTCAAAACACATCTCGTGTTGACATTTATACGTGTGAATTGACATTTTAGTGGCTACACGGGCTCCGCCCAGTTCCCCGTTCTATTATAGTATTCTATGTGAAATTATATATATATATATATATATATATATATATATATATATATATATATATATATATATATATATATATATATACCAAAAATTACCATCAGTTCCCTAACCCTCACTTAAACACATATACTGGATGACTACTTTTTTAACGTCTGGAAAAAATAGGGTGTAACATGTGAACGGAGTAGAAGAATATGGCACTGATATTATACAAAAAATAAAAACTAAAATTTTGAATTAAGTAAATAAATATTTAAAATCTGTCGAAATTCATATCATATCCGAAATTTACGAACGGCGATAAAACAATAAATTTAGTTGGATTTTAATTTATTTAATTCGAAATTTTTGTTTTTATTTTTTGTAAAATATCAATGCCCTAGGCTTCTACTCCGTTCCCATGTTACACCCTATTTTTTCCAGACGGTTAAAAAGGTCACCAGTATAGTGTATAGAATCTTGTGAATTTGTTTGCCATTTAAGGTAAGCATAAGCGAGAGCTAGATGCCTATAAGATACTATTAATTAAACATTCGACTTCTGTAAAAACTCGTTTAATGATAAAGGTTGTACTTGTAACAGAAAGTAATGTTAAGCATTTCAGTGAACTGTTTTTTATTTTTGTTATATAATTCATAATATTTTTATTAATGTTATTATGAATAGCAATAATTGGAATTGCAAATAATAAATGCAGAGGATATCTGAGCTGTAAGAAATTTGAAGATTAACAACTTTGACGTCAAAAAATGAAACAAAATAGCGACAGATGTAAAAACAACGGCATTTCGTAATTAAAGAAAGTGGAGTGAGCGGGATACTCCCAAATTCGTAGAATTATATGAGGCAGAAGTAGTTGTTTGAGACGTGATGCTCAAAGAATAAAAGAACAAGGATGCCAGAAACGCGGCGTTGCGTAGCGGGGTTCTCCTATTCCACTTCCCAAAGAAAATTATTAGATGCTCCCAATTAATTGCAACGTAAAATCCAGAAGCGAGTCCAAATTCTCCTTTTGCGAGACTTTATTTTTTTTCTACTCGTTTAAGCTCTTGTATCTGCGATAATTCCTCCACTGTATAGTAACAAATCTGTCTCTTAAGACATATTTTTATACGTGTTGTTACTCTCCAAGGACGATAAATATGAACAAACTGATCCAAGTCAACTATATACGTGTGTCAACCGGTATCAAAGTGAACCTTGATCAAAGTTACTTTGTCAAGGCAGACTTTGATCGTGTCAACGCGGCTTTAAAAAATAATGCAGGTAGCTTGTAGGAAAGTGGCCAAATGGAAGCCATATATCTTCTATCAAATGGGCAGAGGTCATATGAGGACCACAAATTTTGACATAAATTAAAAAATAATACAAATAAATAAAAGTAAAGTTACAGCCTATATACGTCCCACTGCTGGGCACAGGCCTCTCCTCATTTCTGTGAGGGTTACAAATAAATATACTCATATAATATCATAAAATTACAAAAAGTAGCGCTCACCGTATTTATTTTCGGTATTATCATATATAAAGTTGTTATAGCAACAAGAAAACTGCCATTTAGTCTCAAAGTTTGTTGTGATACCATTGAAGTAATATGTGTACGTAGTACATAATGTCTGATACCTTCATTTTCTTGTGTTCAAAAAACAACTGCGCGTTAGACAATATAGAAATGACATTTTGAGGTCGATATATAACATGAGCTCGTCTAGAAAAAATAAAATGCTATGTGGTCGCTATGTGATCACTACCTGGCTAAGGCTAAGGGTTAAAGGATTGTGATTATGTCAGTAATTTTATTTTTATATTGTTTACTGGATATCCTGTCATGGTGGTGTATGTTTTATTGATTTTAAATGATTTCTAGTTTTTCAAATAACTAAATAAATAATATTTAAATACAGATTGTACTGTAAAAAAAATATTTGCAACAGAGGAATACATTTGTATAGATTATCGCTGTCCGGATATCCCCGTATTTATAGATACTTAGTATGAATTTAGTTTCATAAAGATTTTCAAACTTTACTGTATTATTTTGTTAAACAGAATATATTATGTTCAAATTATGTATATGATATTTCAGTAAGACTTTAAATGTTTTTGTATGAATAAGTATTGCCTTAAAAATATAAATGATCTCAACATTCCGAAGTTGTAATTTATTTATGATGATTAAAAATATACTGAGCCAATTACAGTTTTCTTTTATCAATGTGTAGATTTTCTATTATTTTATTTCAATTTGGTTGCAGCCGCACTGCTCACTAGACTATTTGCGCGGCTGAATTGACATCTTACAAAAATGCATTGTTTGGTTTTTTGCTGCAAATAAAGACCTAGTACGTCATATTTACATAAAAGTAAATTTTTTATTGAATAAACTACTTTTCAAATTTATTGCGTTTAATTCCCGACGTTTCGGGTGTTTTGCAACACCTATGGTCACTGCTGATGGGTGCTGCAAACCAGTTCAAAAAAATCAGGGATCTATACTAAAAAATACAACAAGTCTATAGGACTTGTCCTTGAACGAATTAACCACTTGACGCGACATAAAACACATGTATGAAAACTCGTTCAACCAAGTGGAGAATAACGCACACAAAGATTGTATTACGTTAATATAAACACAGATACGAAATTCGTAGAAGTTCACTCTATTTCTAGTGCTTGAACGTAGTCGATAAAATATATCGATGAACGTCTGAGAAAGAAAAGGCGTATCGTAAAAAAGCTGGAAAGGAAATAAAGGGATAATGAAGGTGAGGTAAGCTTCCGGTATTTAAATTTTAATTAAAATAAAAGAAGCAGGACATTGTTATGGACTTTTTATTCAACTAGTTATGATAAACGTCAAATTTTTGCTAAGTTTAAATTATTTGAATAGGTCTACTGACTTTTATTATGTATCATCTTTCTTAAAATGTGTTTCTTAGTATTTGTTTTGTTCGCTTGTTTTCTTATATAAGCAATTCTAATATTTATACACTTTTCAGCAAAAACTTTCGTTAATTCTTCGACGTGATTCACGTCTTCGTTTTCAAATTTATGGAAATGAATGACTTCGTACAACGGAAGTTGCAGCAATGTTTCTGTTACTTTCGGCAAGAGAAAGTGTGTTGTATAATCTTTTTTTAGTCTTTTATTCTGAACACCCTTCGTAAGTTCGAGTTCGCAGTGCTGACAAATGGCTATGGTATCACTTGAGGGAAGTATCAGTTTTCCATTGTCTTTATAGGCAATGAGACTGCCTTCATTGGTGTCATTTTGTGTTTCTTTGCATTAGTATTAAAACAGGATGTATCGAAATGTACACTGCATATGGCGCTCTGTTACGTCGGAATCCAGGTTTCATCTCTACGAACTGCTTCTACCCACTTTCTTTTCCGAGAAGGGCCACTAAGAAATCCGAAAATTCGTGCTTTTATGTGTTTAAATATTGTACAGATACTAATTATAATTTTTGCATTTATAATATTTTTATTTAATTATAACTATTGTAAATTTAATAACATCAGATTGTAGGATACTGTTATATAAGTATTTTTAGGTGTTATTGTATTGTACAAATAACATCATCATTCATTCGGTCATATCGTCAAATATCGATATATTTTTCGACATGGTCAAGCACTAGTCGATGTCAAATTGACTCTCTCCACAGTTTTAGTCATTCGTTCTGAATCGGAATCGATTCGGAAATCGAAATCGGAATAATCCACCTATTTAGTGATGGTTGTCATGTCAACAATACATAGAAATATCGACTATATTTAACATAGTTGGATAATACAAAATTTTATTTTACATTTGATTAAATTGTGTGATAAATAACATTAAATGTAATAAAATAATGTACTTACAAGTGAAAAGAAATAGTGCTTCCGCCGCTATAGTTTTTATACCATTTAACTGAAGATTTAGTCATTTTTGGGAGATGTTTTGTTGACAAGTAAGTGCTTGAGATTGACGCAAAAACAAACGACCAAGGCTAGAATTTCCTGGTTACTGACAAGACCGTTATAGGTAAGTCCAGTGGTTAGTTCGTTCAAGGACTTCTCAAAAGTGTTTCTGTGCATGAATTGAAAAAAAACATGACGGACGATAGTTGCAAGGTGGTCGTGGTGGCCGCATGCCAAGCGAGCAGTACGCATGCTGTTATAACGCGCCGCTGCCGCCGAGCGCTCACTCTAGCGCCCTGAGCGACATCGTCCTGCGAAAGCATGACTTCCTCGCCAGGATTGCCGACACGCTATGCCAGTCAATACGATATACATCAGTATGCTAAAATTTTGCTCTACGTCGAAATGCCAACGGATTTCACGTGGAATGCCTCAAGGATTATACATTGGCATGGATAATACACTATATACTGAAAGGCGATTGACCTGGTGTGAAGGCATCACATAACCACGGTACACGTAACACATTTTGAGTATTACTGTGTGCTGCTGAACTGCATCAGGGGTCAAGTAAGTTTTTAGGCTCTCAAACAGTCGACGGGCAAGAGAAATCCAGGTTCTAAGAACCATGTAAGACGGTGGGACCGCTGAAAATGATGGTTAAGAATTAAGACTAAAGACTGCCATCATTTTAGCACTTACGGACTCTCGATCGCTTCGATACTTTGTAACTTCGTATAAACACTAAACCGCTTAGCTTAGTAGATATTGCACAAAGATGGATATCTAGAAACAGCACAGACTAAAAACAATAATATATATTTAAACGAAGCGCTGAAATTTATTGAGAACAAAGTTTCCCCAATGATAAGTAAAAAGCTACCACCTGATTTCGGCATTCCCGCCGACAACTAACAGAGTTGTACACCCATTTACTCAGGGGGTTCAATAACGACATCGCGGCTTTGGAAATTCAAGTTGCCTAAGCAGAGCCGCAGCTATTACCAGAGCAAAGGCAAAACTTTGTTGTTAACATTTTGCGACGCGTGGAAGAGTGCAGAATGTGGCCTTTATTTTTTGAACACACCAGGCATGACAACACTTCTGTTGAATTTGTTGCTGGCGTAATTGCGTAAAGCAAAAAATATCGCGTCAGCTGTCGCTTCCTCTAGGTTAGCTGCGATAGTGCTCAGATGAGAAAATTGCTCACCAGGTGTTCAAACCTATGCGCGTGCCCCTCGGAACCTTGCGAGTGAAGAAACGCCTACACGCAACATTCGCAAGAATAGTGGTCCTCATGGCATCGTGTTGTAGCTTCTTTTACATACTTATGTTTTTGCATTGAAGTAATATGTTAAATACCTACATATTACTTCAATGCAACTACGTACTAGAACAGCTATCTCAAACAAAAAATGTGCGCTACTCTGTGTTCGCGCGGTTGTTTTTTTTATCATAGAATAAACATAGGTAGAATGACCCGTAGCTAATAGCAGATTGTATTGTTGAATAGGTAAATTGTATCGAGAACAATATTTAAATTTTGTCATTTATTTTGTATATTATATTTGCTTATTTAATATAATATTACATGACATTATGTCACAATCACATTTTAATGATATTTTTATCTGAATATTTAAATGGTTTCTAAGTCAAAATTAAAAACATACTAAATGTATGTTTAACTTATTAAAATAACATTTAAATTACAAATATATTTATTTAAATTAGGATAAAAGTCGTTCATAAATGCTGGAAACGCGAGAGTTGAAAATGGACGAATTTATACCACTTTGATTTTGATGTGAAAACCTAAAAATTTATTTTTTATTTTATTTATTTGCTTTTTAAGGGAAATATACAGTACAATAAAAATACATTATAATACATTATAAAACATATAAAATTAATCCTAAAACCAATGAAGTTTCCACAGATATCTAAAACATATTAAAAGCTTGCAACCACAATATGTTTAAAGATTTAAAAAAATAACTAAATGGCATTTATATCTAAACATTAAGTACTAAGCAGTTAAAAGTAATATAATACACACAACCTATAGTGAAGCTTCCAATTATAAATTAAGTTTTACAATAATTTTTATAACTATTATATAATAAAATAAAAGAATAATAAGCAGATTTAAACATGAAAAATTTTGCCAAATTATAATAACTTACATATGTTTCTACAAAAAAAAATGTGTATTATAATATGTTCGTCCTATACTTATGTACCCACAGAAATGTCGCATCTGAACATATTAATTTTATAATCTATATTCCCTGACACGAGATGGCGTCTTATTGGAATAATTTGTTTTATTATTAATACATAATACTTTTTTGTTGATTAAGTATCTTATTAACCGATGAAAAGTAATTCCTTGGTTTTTACTGACATTTCTTGAATTATTTGTCCAATATCTAAGTACACAACACGGCATATTTTTATCAAGAGATTTTTTTTCAAATCAACACAACACGTGACAACTCTATAAGCGCCTAGCGAGTGACTTTAATCAAAGTGCGGTGTATGCACCGCAGTTGAGTGGAACAGAGTATCTGAATGCAGTGTCGCCTCTAGTACGTAGTACATAATAGATAGCTCAATGTGTTTTTGCAATATAATCGCCCATTTAGTCGGTAAACTGCCGTCTAGGGAATCCCTTACCGATATTGCCACTCACTGCAGTATAAATTTGTTTAGAATTTGCTCTTTCCTCATTCATTATTGCGAGGAAAATTACATCATTGATTGTGACGGAGACTTGTAAACTTTTATACCTAATATAGGAACATAGTTCCCTGCTCCTTCCTCCTCCTACAAGTTTTTTGGTGTCTAGCTTAATCATCAATTTATAACTACGTACTTATAGTAATATTATACTGGTGATCTTTTTTACAATCTGAAAAAAAACGGTATAACGGGCTAACAGGTGAAGGGAATAGAAACCTATGGCACTGATACTTTACAATTTTTGTTTTTATTTTATACTGTTACGCCACACCGCCACAGCCAATCACAGCGCACCGTTCAAGCCAACCAATCGTAGCCAAGCCAAACCAAAGCCACCACTCTAATTACCGGATGCCTCTGGTAGGGGGTCCAGCTATATAGTGCCTTACCTCATTTTTGGGAGTTCTCATAATACCGCTCTTTGTAAGACGAAACTCTGTCGAAATATTAAAATTAAATAAAATTATTGTGTTTAAAGTTTCTACCTTCTTTTTATTTTACTAACTGTTACATCTCAGAAGTGGGATAAGAAGTGAAAACTATGAAGCGTCGTCACATCAATATGCCAAGAAAAGGCCATAATGTCCGCCCTCAAAAATGGAGTGAATCACCATGTAAAAATTCATCAAAAAAAGCGACACTGAAGACGAGGACACACAACCAAATACTCCTCCGGCACGGAAAATCCTTAGAAGTCTATTGGAAACCGAGGTACAAAAGGCAATGCAAGGGTTAGACGAAGAGTTACCCTCCGTAACCACAGGAAAAGAACACCGCGCGGCCTCACTTATTCCAGAGTTCGACCCCGATAGTGAAGAATGTAGTACTGCAACAGCATGGCTAAAAAAAATAGATCAACTCGGCGAAATTCACGGCTGGAGCGAAACTACAAGGTCGTTTTACCTGCAACATAGACTAAGAGGTCAAGCAAGACGATGGTACAATCGGCTTGATGAGTACGATTATTCCTGGCAAGAATGGAAGCAGATGCTGGCGCGTGTTTTTCCTAAACATCGCGATTTCGGAAACATGTTAGAAGAGATGATGAGCAGAAAGAAACTACCAACGGAATCGATAACTAAATACTACCAAGATAAAGTGGCCATGTGCTTCCGGTGTAAGTTGTCTGACAACGCAACAGTCTCCTGCATCATTCGTGGTCTACCATCATCTCTACAAGCGAACGCGAGAGCATATCATTGCGAGCATCCCGAAGAATTATATGAAGGTTTCCTTTGTGCACTGGACGATTATCAACCGCCGTCAAAGTCAATTGGAACACGTGTGCAAAATAAAGATACCAGCAATCGACAGGTAATCGATAAAAAATACACGCCTATTAACCCTGACATTGATCCATGTCCGCGCTGTAAGAAGACCGGCCACATATTACGTAACTGCCCTTATCCAGATTCGCGAACATGCTTCAAATGTGGCAAGCAAGGCCACATTGCTACGCGCTGCGCAATCGCTCTGAAACCTGCAACAGCGGTTGAAGGTAAAGTTATAGAAATTAAGTTTTTACAAAACCACGATAAGATTTACGAAAAAGCGGTAAAAATCAACAACATTCACGTTAAATCTTATGTTGACACCGGCAGCCAAGTTAATGTACTATCTATCCACGTGTCGAGACTATTGGATCTCAAAATTAGCCCGACCAACATCATCCTAAAAGGATTCTCGGGAGAGCAGTTACCCAGCTGCGGAGAGGTAGCTTTCAAACTAGAGATTGATAATATGCATATCCCTTGCAAGGCTCATTTAACAGACGTAGATATGGGGAACATCAATCTTTTGGTTGGACAACCCATCATCAACAGTGATGGAATGACCTTAGAGGTCAGGGAAGGAAAAGCCACTCTGAAACAAGACACTGACTTTATTAGACAAATGGATGCGATTGAAGAACGCGCTCGCTTTAAGGTCGTCGCTACAGAACAAGAGTCTCTATTGCCTGGACTTTCTATCATCAAAGTCAACATGATAGATAATGATGAAGATAACGACGTCGTCACTACGCCACAACATTATGAGCTACGAGGTGTTTCATACTCAATTCCCGCCACTCTGCTACGAGGCACCGTCGGGTACATCAAAGTCATCAACAATGGAGCTCAAAACGTCATCTGGGAGCAGGGAGAGGTGCTGACCATAGCAGATAGCTGCGTCGCCTCACCGCCACCAGAAGTTCAGGTTAGCCCACAAAATTACACTTTGCCATTGACTTCAGTAACCAAAGCCAATAATGATTGTTATAGCAACTCTATAGCATCTCTGTTGCACACTAGCCTAGCCCATGTTAGCACTATTGGGGGAATAAACGTAGAAGATATTAAGTCGGGTCCATTAAATAAATACGATCATGATAGTTTAATTGCCTTATTTATTTTATTTAAAAATGAAAATAAAATTAACAAGCGATCAGCCTATATACCGCCAACCCTACCGTTTGTCACATAGTGAGCAGGAGATAGTTAGGTCCAAAGTCACCGAATTATTAGACGCAGGTACAATCCGAGAGTCTGAATCTTGTTTTGCTTCTCCAGTTATCATTGTAAAGAAAAAGAACTGCGATAGTGGGCTCTGTGTCGACTATCGAGCACTTAATGCTATTACAGTCAAAGATAGGTATCCGTTGCCCAATATCGATGATCAGGTTTCAAAGTTAGCCGGCAAGAGTTTCTTCACAAGTCTTGATTTAGCACAGAGTTACCATCAGGTTAAAATTGATCCTGAAGACATACACAAAACCGCATTTATCACACCACAGGGGCACTTTGAATATACGCGTGTCCCGTTTGGATTGGCTAATTCACCAGCAGTTTTTATGCGACTTATAAACAAGATCGTAGATTCATTACGAAATCCCAATAACTTTTCAAAAGGCGGTAGTACGAAAACACGCAATAATTTTACGAACGACTATGAAGTGTTAGCATTTTTAGACGATTTGTTGTTACCATCATTTGATGTGCAGTCAGGCTTAGATATTTTAGAGAAGGTTCTTCATAAATTAAGATTAGAAAATTTAAAACTAAACATGAGTAAGTGTTCATTTTCACAAAATAAAATCACATACTTAGGACACGAAATTACACCGAGTGACATTCAACCGGGCGAATATAAGTTGGCAGCAGTGTCACAGTTTCCCACTCCTAGTAACGTTCACGAGATACGTCAATTTATTGGGTTATGTAGTTACTTCCGTAAATTTATTAAAAATTTCGCATTAATAGCTCGCCCATTAACCGACTTAACAAAGAAAAACGTAGCGTGGAATTGGGGCCGTGAACAATCTAATAGTTTTGAACAATTAAAACAATGTTTGTGTACAAAACCTATACTAACTTTATATGACCCTGCATTACCGACGGAGATTCATACGGATGCATGCAAAACAGGTATCGCAGGCATTTTGTTGCAAAAACAAACTGATAATTCATTACGCCCCGTTATGTATTTCGGTAGGGTAACGAGTAAAGAAGAAAGCATGTATCATAGCTACGAGCTTGAAACTCTTGCGGTAGTCGAATCGTTGCGTAGATTTAGGGTGTACATCGTAGGCAAACATATCAAGGTCGTGACTGATTGTACAGCTGTTCGTGTCACTTTAACTAAACGTGACATTATCCCGCGTATAGCCAGGTGGTGGCTTTCAATCCAAGATTTTGATATGAGTGTAGAGTATAGACCAGGAGAGAGGATGAAACATGTAGACGCGTTAAGTAGGAACCCAATCGATACTGTGAATGTGAATCGCCTTGAAGTGTCAGACTGGTTTTATACTGTCCAGTATCAGGATGACAAGTTGAAGCGAATCATTGACCAGCTTAGGGATGGCTCAGCCGCCACTGAAATAACCAATAATTATGTAATCTTAGATGATAGATTATATAAAAAGACATTGCATGAATCGTCTCGTAGTGCCAGCATTAGCTCGATGGAGGCTAGTCCAGATGCACCATGATGACATAGGACATGTAGGTTTCCCAAAGTGTATGGAATTGATAAAAAAGGACTACTGGTTTCCAAAAATGACTCGCTTTATTAGAAAGTATGTTACAGCTTGCCTTAATTGTGCTTATGGTAAAAATGATCATGGAAAGAAAGAAGGAAAATTGTTCCCTATTCCCAAACTCACAGAGCCGATGATCATGATTCATGTCGACCACTTAGGCCCATTTTGCAAGACAGCCAAAGCCTATCAGTATATGCTGGTTATAACAGATTCCTTTTCTAAATTTGTTATTGCTGAGCCAACTCGAACAGTCAATTCCGTGGAAACCATTAGAGCACTCAGAAAAATATTCAGTTTATTCGGTTACCCCCATAAACTTGTAAGTGACCATGGGAAGGCTTTTACCAGTAGACACTTCAAAAGGTTCTCGTCTGATAAACAGTTTAGGCACATCTTAACCTTCGTTGCATGCCCGCGAGCGAATGGTCAAGTGGAACGCACCAACCGTACCATATTGAATGGCTTGCGTGCCACAGATCCTAGCGAGGCAGCAAATAATTGGGCGAACAGCTTACCTGATATTCTCTGGGGTATTAATAATACCGCGAATGAAAGTACAACCTACAAGCCCTATGAATTGATGTTTTCCAAAAGCTCAAGGCAGCGTTGTGACATTGTTACCAATGAAAGTGTCAGTGAGCCAGTGGAGGTTAGGCGTAACAAAGCCAGTGCACAGTTAAGAGAATAGCCAGTGATAGGATGAAACGTAACTTTGATAAGAAACGCAAAACAAGTCGTGTCTATAAAAAGGGGGATTTAGTTCTTTGGCGGCAAGCACCAACAAGTAGTGCGACTAAGGTGAACACTAAACTTGACGACGTGTTCTCAGGTCCATATATCGTAATCAAGGTGTTGGGCATTGACAGATATAGGATTCGAAGTATTAAGGGACTCCGAGGCTACAGGGCCTTCACAGGCCTGGTTGCAGCGGACTCCTTGAGGCCATATCACAGTACGGTTCCCATATCTGACAGTGCCAGTAGTTCCGATGAACAACTGGAAACCGAGGACCTTATTGATCTGCTAGAAAGTTAACCAAGCTTTCTCCTATTGCGGGACCAATTATTGTTTCAGGACGGCCGAATGTTACGCCACACCGCCACAGCCAATCACAGCGCACCGTTCAAGCCAGCCAATCGTAGCCAAGCCAAACCAAAGCCACCACTCTAATTACCGGATGCCTCTGGTAGGGGGTCCAGCTATATAGTGCCTTACCTCATTTTTGGGAGTTCTCATAATACCGCTCTTTGTAAGACGAAACTCTGTCGAAATATTAAAATTAAATAAAATTATTGTGTTTAAAGTTTTCTAACTTCTTTTTATTTTACTAACTGTTACAATACATTAACATATTATGACGTTGATCTATCAATAAATTCTACTAGTTAGAAATAAACTTTAGCTACTAAAAAATAACAACAAAAACTTTGATCTAAATAAATAAATCAATTAAAAACAATCCAAATTAAAATAATACGTACCCATAGTATTTATCGATAGAACAATTTCACTTAAAATAACAAAAATGTAAAATGTCAGTTTCATAGGCTTTCTCATTCTAATCCGTTCACCTGTTTTTTTTCCAGACGGTAACAAAGATCACCAGTATATTCTGAGCTATCACCTATAATTATTAAGGTAATTCAATTATTACGTAGTTTCATTCATACGAAACCCTATTACTAATACGCTGTCCGTCTGTTCGAACTACCTATAAATGGCTATCTTTTGAACCATTTTATTATGGATGATTTCCCAACAAATAATAAAAAGTTAGGGGGTCCTTATACAAGAAACGTGTTTTTTTCAACGTTTTTTGTTGAAGCTCTATTCTAAAAACGTCAATACTGTTGCGCGCCTATGTTGACGGCTGGTACGACACTAGCGCCATCTAGTGTCCTCAAGCGCGTAACAATTGGTGTCAGAAGTGGGATAAAATCGTGCCGATTTTACCTAAGGAGGAAACAGAGGGGGTCCGTACCCGAAGGCAACGCCAGCAGGAGACGGACCAAAGATTTGGTGGTGCAACGCCGCAGACGTCGGAGGGCCAGCCGCCAGCTGCAGGCCCGTCAGTAGCTCCTACATCTGCAGCACCTGACTTAGGTGCTCTGATGGTGATGCTACAGGAGTAGGCTCGCAGACAGGAGGAACAGGTCCGTCGTTTGGAAGAGCTGCTTCGGGGTAGACAAGAGGAACAGGCCCGCCGACAGGAGGAATAAGCCCGCCGTTTGGAAGAGCAGCTCAAACGCGATAAGGAAGAGCAGATGCTCCTCATGAAGGAAAAGAGATACGGGAGGTGAAGGATAAGGTTGCTCAACATAACAACCGCCTGTCGGAAGCTGAAACCCGAATCGACCAAGTAAACAATCGGATTGACAACGTAATGGCTGACATGAAGAAACATTCATCACTGGACGAACTCAAACTTGGGGATGGAACTACAGCTTCAGTAGTAGCTACAACACCTTCGCTACGTGGATTCAAAGTGCCGCCGTTCGACGGGACTTTTTCCTGGTCGACCTACAAAATCCAGTTCGAGGCTGTCATGGAGGCGAACGGCTGGAATAAAAGCCAGGCCATGACTGCACTCACCCTAGGCCTGCGCGACCAAGCCTTAACTGTTCTGGAAGCTCTCGGTAAGAAAGTGACTTATGAGCAGCTCCTTGAGGCATTGGAGGCGAGATATTGCGACGCTCACCTGGAACACGTCTTTCGTGCGCAGCTTAAAGATCGCGTGCAGCGCATCAACGAAAACCTGCAGCAGTGGTCTCTTGAGGTGAAGAAGCTGGTGCGAAAAGCATACCGGTCTGTACCTGCGCTCATTGAAGGGAACCTGGCGCAGACATTCATCGACGGCATCCGCGACCATGAAGTCAGAGCTGCTGTGAGGCTCGGACACTACGAGACGCTTAAGCACGCCTTGGCCCATGCACTGGAGGTGGAAGCCGTTCGGCAGGATCTTCGTTTCCATCGCGTCAGGGAGGTTGCAGCAGCTACAGCAGTTCGCGACCGCAATAACGGATACAGCCCTAGGTGCTATAGCTGTGGGGAAAGGGGCCATCCTCGGTCCAGCTGCCCTAAGCGAACCGTAGAAAGGGAAGTTGATCGATCTCGAGAGGGTAGTGCAGCTAACGGCACCGCCTTTCGGCGGCAGGATCATCGTTCCCCTCACGTTAGGGAGATTGCAGCAGTTACGGTTCGCGACCACAATAAAAATTACAGCCAAAGGTGCTACGGCTGTGGGGAAAGGGGCCATCTTCGATCCAGCTGCCCTAAGCGATTTGTATAAAGGGAAGGTGATCGGTCTCGGGAGGGATCTCAATAAAATAAAATGATGTCTTACCTAGCTTAAAGAGCACCTCCTGCCCCCCCTCAAGTGCGTGCACTAATCACGTCACCACTGATCCCAGCACCTTTACTCCCAACATCACTACTCCAAACACCACTACTCTAGGAAAGACACACCATTGACTATAATACGATACATGTTTCGCCTCTACACAAGGCATGTTCAGGTGCTGTAGACTTTGCGGTGGCTGACCGCTACTTAGCGCATTTCTGCAAAGTAACACATGATTCTATTAATTACCAAAATATTTGTTGCTTAATTTTGGTCAAGACATCAAACAAACCACACTTCTGTTATCAGAAATTTTTTCACTTTTAACATTCACTAACATTCTTGTTTTAGGACTGCCTTAACACAGCATTAATTTTACTCTAGTGCTTCCTCTTTTGTGTTCAAACAATAATTGATATTGTTTCATTCCCCTTAGTTATTTGAAAATTAAAAGATTTTTTTACACATAATATGATGATTTTATTACAAAAATAGTCTGTACAACATAGCCTTAAGGACTATTTATCTATTTTATTAGAATGAAATTTAAGTTTCTTTTCAGATAATACGGAAGTACATGTAATATGATAAAGGATTTTAAAAAATGTTCGAAACAAACAGTGACATTAATTAGAATCCATGGTCATTAATGTTATGTTAGCATCTTTAAAGAATTTTCAAGAACATGCTAGTAATGGATTTCAAAACCAAAGTTGTATGTAGTTAGTAGGTACTTGCCACAATGTACATTTATAAATCTCAAAAATAGTAGATTTTTCAATTATACAATTAGTTGTGTATCACAACTCATCCAATAGTTTCATAGAAAATCATAAATATACAATACTTAGTACAAATCACATAACAGCACCAAGATGTGATATTCAAATAACTATTTTGAGAATTATTAAAATAAGTAATAAAACAAAGTAACATTATTAAACAACAGATTAAAATGATTTTAAGTTACAAAAACTAATGAAAACTTAAGTGTATTTATTTACTTTTGTGGTAACTAGGAAAGTGGAAATGAAAATTTCAAGGCACATATTTAATACTCGGGAGAACTATCATCCAAACATTTAACATTTTCATTAATGAATACAGGTTTTTGAATATGGTTGTCATCAACATCAAAATTGATTAAATCTTCGTGAAATTCATTGGTTTTCTGAAACAAATAAAAGATATTTAAATGTATACCATCATCATACACTTTATCACATCCCTTACACAAGTTTGTATAAAAGCATTCCATAGAAACTAAATAAATGTGGAGCTTACACTGGTTGAAGCGACTTCAGAACTCTTTTTTAAGGCAGCTGCATAGTTTAAGTTTGAATGTTTGTTTGAAGTTGATGTCGTTGAAATTGGACTTGGACTTCTATGTTTTTTTTCATTCTCTATTAACTGTACTGAATTTTCACTGTCTGAAAGGTTGTTGGTATTATTGAAAATGTTAGGAATGCTCAATATATCTACACTTGGTGGAGATTTTAATGCTTCAACACATGCTTCAGCCATTTCAACTTCTCTGTTCACCAATTTTTCTTCAACTAACTTATTATATGCGTCTTGTAAGTCTACCATTTGTTTATCAGAGAGAATAGTTGTCATTTGCTTTATCTCTGCCTCTAGTTCCCGGATTGTGCTCTCATTTTTGGCTGCAAGCTTGGCTTCTTTAATAAGTTTGACATCAACAGCCTCTTGTATGCGCAAAATTGCATCATTTGTATCATTACTCTGTACATTACTTTCTTTAACAATCTTGTTAAATATGCTATGTGGTGATACTTTATGAGCCTTTTTATATCCTGTCAACTTCTCACCTAGATTAGCAGTAACATCTTCTATATATTCATACATATCAAAGCAATTGATTTTTCCAAATCTATATGTAAATGTGTGTGTTGAACCTGCAGATGATGTTCTACATGACAAATTGCAGGTGACAAAGTTTTTTCTTCCATGGTATTTTTCAAAGTACTTTTGCAATCCTTTTGATATTAACTTATCTCTAAAAGTCGGCTTAATGCTACTGTTTTTTCTATATTTATACCAGCCAACAATTTCACTTGCGGTGTTTGAAAGCAAATCTGATAGAACATCTTCCTTTATTTTGCCTGTTGGAAAATAAAACAAAGCCACTGAGGGCAGAGGCAATACCGTTCTAATGAATATTTGGGTGTCCAGTCGCGCACTATCGTTTTGAGAATCTGATATGTGATTAGTTATTTCAGAAGTAACATTGCCGATTAAGAATCCTTCCTAGAAACACAAATAAATTATTAGCGAAATACTTCAAATTAAATATAAAATCACTTAGTTTTACATACCTGACTATTCACAGAATTAACACATTCATATAATAGAAATGAGAGAGCGGTGCCATTAAGGGACACCTTTTCAGTATAAGCCATCAGAAACTACAAATGGAACATTAAATATTAACACAAACAAAATTACATCATCTGTACTTATAAATTCTTATAAACTGTTGTCTAAGAGACGATAAAGGAATTATTAAATAATTTAAATTTCTTGTTTTCTGTATTAAATTTACAAAAAGAAATTAGATGTTTTTTATTTTAGGTTTTTAGGCAAAGACATCATATGCCCATACAGCCTAGTCTGACGGGTAATTTTTTTTAAAATACTGATAAAGTGACAAATGAATTTAAGCCCACATTTCACTACGCGATTCAAGCCCACTTTTCACTATGGGATACAATATAATTTTTATTACATCTCGAGATATAATTTAATATTGCTCACCGTACTTTTAAATGGAACCGTTTCCGCTGAGATGTAATATATATATATATATATATATATATATATATATATATATATATATATATATATATATATATATATTATATCCCAAACTATAAATATTTTTTCGATCGACCGAGCGATATTTTCATATTATTTTTCACCTCCTGTACCCCGCACACCCTTCCGCGCCTCCGCTACGTCCTCAAATTGTCCAGTGACGAACGCACACTGGATAAAAGATATATCTCACAGTGTGAAGGGCAATCGCGGCATATAATTTATATCTCTGAATATAATATATATTTTATCCCATAGTGGAAAGCCAGATTCACACTGTGAGATATATCTTTTAATCAGTGTGCGTTCGTCAATGGACGATCTGAGGACGTAGCGGAGGCGTGAAAGGGGGTGTGGGGCACAAGAGCCACGCTATCCGTGCAACATCAGGGGACTTCATTCAAACCTTTACGCTGTCCACTAGCATCTGAAAACGGCGAAGTCGGCCTTGCTCTTTCATCTGTTTATGACTTTGCTTTGGCATATGGTCTGACACAACTGGTTACCTCGCCTACGCGGATCCCAGATGTGGAAAGTTATGTACCTTCCCTGTTGGCCCTTTTGCTTACCTCTAAACCGGACGGATCTCAGGTCTTCGTCGATGTCCCTCTTGGTTCCTCAGACCATTGTCTGATCCGGAGTACGGTACCACTAATGCTCCCAACGCGTTGCGTACTGCAGGTTGCCGCTGTGTTTGGCATTATAGATCATCCGATTGGGACGGAACGCGATCTTTTTTTGCATCCTACACCTGGAGGCGGGTTTGCTTCTCGCCAGATGATCCCAGCGTTGTTGCTGATTCTGGTTCTACGGGGAATGGAATTTTTTATTCCATCATCTGTGGTACCTTTCGGAGGCAGAATCTAGCCATGGTTTGGTCGCTCCTGCAAAATTGCATTACGTCGTCAGCAAGAGTGCTACCAGTTCTGGGCTTGCGCATCAACGTCTCGGGATGTAAATATCCGCACTCTTAAAAAGAAGTATAATTCTACCTCCAGGTCCTTCAAACGTGTCATTGTCAGGGCAAAGTCAGAGCACATCGGCAGAATTGGCGAAAAACTAGTCCATCTTCCTTTGGGAACATGTACATTCTGAAACGCCAAAGTTGTCCAAGGGAACTTCTGTTAGCCATCTCTCCCATCTCTGCTCAGAGAGTCACTGGCCCATGCCGCAAAAGACAAAGCCGATCTTCTGGGCTCTCTCTTTGCGTCCAGCTCCACTCTTGATGACGGGGGGAAACCACCACCGACCAATCCGCGGTGTGAGTGCTTCATGCAGGATGTGCAGGACGATCGGTGCGAAGAGCACTCGTCTCCCTTTTTGTTTTTGTGCTTTTGTTTGTGCTTGAATTGTGCTGAAAACGTATACTCCGGAGTTGGCTCCGCTTTTAACGCGTCTTTTCCGGTACTAGACGTAGTAGTAGTAGTAGTCGTAGTAGTAGGAGTACCGGAAAAGATGCGTGCACGAAGGCTGTCTTCTATGATTTCGGGAGTAGCCCGACAAACAGTCTTCGTGCACCCGATCCCTAAAAAAAGTAACCGCTCTAATCCGTCCAACTATAAGCCTATCGCCATTACCTCTTTTTTCTCCAAAATAATGGAATGCATTCTTAACAGCCAGCTCATACGGTACCTTGAGGACTACCAGTTGATTAGTGACCGCCTGGTTATCTTCTGGGTTACCTAACTCATAAATGGGCGGAGGCATTAGAGTCCAAGGCCTTCTATCGGGTTTGGCACAATGCGCTTCTTACGAAGCTTCCTTCCCATGGGCTTCGAGAAATTGTGCAATTGGATTTTTATTTAATTTTTTTATACGAAAGGATGACAAACGAGCACACAGTCCACCTGATGGTAAGTGGTTGCTGTGGCCCATAGATATCTACATCGATCACGAATCAAAATGCAGATGCGTTGTCACCCGTAAGGACTAAGATGGAATGCCTCGTTTCCAGTAAAAAGGGTCTCCGGTTCTCTACACTCACCATACGAAACACAGCAGCATTAAGCTACTATTTGACGCTGGTATTCTGTGAGAGCGTGGTCCTTCCCCAGTCGAGCCGACCCATTCGTGCTACAACTATACTACTAATATAACTGCAGCATAGCTTGCAAACGTAAACGTTACGTTTACGTTTGCAAACGTAACGTTGAAATTCTATTCATCGTCCATTTGATGATAAATCAACAAATTGCACTGTGATTGAAAGTCGTTCTTAATAACTAATATCTCGGGTGCAGTCATTTATAATTAATCACATAGTATTTGGATTTTTTTACTCGCGATAAAATTTCTGTCTTTACTTTTTCTCCTTCACTTTTACTTTTTCGACTTTGGCACCCCTTCATGTTGGCGCCGTTAGGCGGTCGCCTAACCACGCCCCGCCCTACGCCGCTACTGGGCATAAACAATACTATAAATAGACTTATAGGATAGTTATAGACGAACATGGTGTGCAAGTGAGGAGAAAATATAGCAAAATAGAAAAGGATAGCAAATCTCATGACTTTGTAACCAATTTTGAATGATAGGTCGGCACAAGTCAGCACGCCAGAAATGAGCTCCTAGATATTTTGTACTTTTTTAGAGTATAATGGCTATTATTATCAGTAAGTAACTGTTTTCCAAAATGGTTACTTGTTCTGTGAGTGACTGTGGTGTTAATAATAGAAATAATCCTGATAATGGGACATTTTTCAGGTAAATTCTTAAGCCGTCGTCAATAATGAGACGTGTCTATTTTTGGTTAAAATTTATTTTATACATAGGCTGTTTATAATATAGAATATTTTCAATTATTTTATTAATTTTGATATTTTGCCAAGAAAAGTCACGTTGTAGACAATTTGCGAAATTTTGGTAATACAATTTTATAGTAAATATTTTACATGTACGCTAGGAATAGACTCAATTATATCAAAATTAATATCGATATATATCTTTGATATATATCGATATTAATTTTGATATAATTAATAGATAGAATGCCCACACAACAAGAATGTTTTACTCAGTAACACGATTCACGTTTCACGAATCACGAACGAGCGATCAGTAACAAAACGTTTATTTGGCTATTTTCGCGACGCATCGGCGAGGGCTTCGGCTGTTGAAGTAGAAGCACATGAGTAAAGAAACCGACTCTTTACGCTGTGGTAGAAGTACCACCGGTCGTCGAATGTCGAGTGAGCGCGAGTGCTTTTGCATTTGACCTATGGCTCTATTCCCTTCGTATAGATGCTATATTAGAAATAAGAAAGTGTGTTTTTAACAAAAATAGTTCAAATTCCATAATTCAAGTGGCCTTGGCCCGGGTTAATTTGTCTTGTGTTTAAGTTTAATGACACGGTTTGTTTTTACTTTTTAGGCGCGTTTGTTAATATTTTTGATTTCTTTTTGTGCAATAATAATAATATTTTTAGTAAAATAAGAACTAAATACAATTGATACATATATTAGTGTTAATAATAATAATTGTACAGTAATTAGTGTAACTAAGTGTAAAAATAATACTAAAACGTTATTGAAATAATACTAGTTTTTACGGAATTTATCGCGTATATTCAACTTTTTAAATACCCGACGTTTCGAGAGCTTTACAGCACCCATGGTTACGGGAAGGACTGAGATGTACAACGTCCAGATGCGTAGACAGAGAAACCTATAGACTAATGATCAGCATGGCCTCGAGTGAGAAAGAACGATAACGAATTTTTAGGTTATACAATAATCTTTATGACTTTTAAACACATTTAGATAAAAAGTTTAATTGTTCTAAGAACTGAACTGAACAAGATTCGCCAATCTTAAGCTCACAAAACACTTTTTTCTCACTTAAACCAACTTGTAAACTCCTTAAATCGCTACGCTGTTAAAGTTGTTTAGCAAACTGTAGACTTTGCTAAACAAAAAAACCGGCACGGAGAAAGGGACAAACAATCACACCGCTCTATCTCATTTCTATGCAAGACGTATGCATAAATCTATCCTTTTCGTGTGCGAATGCGAAAGAAGGCGTCAATTTGTCTATAGGTTTCTCTGTCTACGTCCAGATGTCATAGTTAACCGCGGTTACCATAGATTAAAATTTAACTTTCGTTCCGATCTACACAGTATGAACTTATGGTATCATGAAGTCTTGCAGTTGTATGCTTGGGTTGGGATTTAATTTTATTTGTTATAGGATCCCAAGCAGATGGTAGCACCCAGCCATCTTCTCTATTGAAATTAGGATGTTTTTTTGATTTCAATAGCCTCGCGAATCATCCTTGGAAGGAATCGGTGTTCTTTCGCGAGGATTTGTGGTCTATCAAATCTGATGTAGTGACGGGGGCGATCCTGTACATGTTCATAGACTGCAGACTTCCCGGAGCGTCGATTCTTCACATCAGCAATATGTTCTTTGACGCGGGTTTTAATTGATCTTTTAGTTTGTCCTATGTAGGAGAGACCACATTCACAATCAAGCTTGTACACTTGACTGATGGTAAAAACTGACCAATCTTCTTCGGCGGCTTGAAGTATGTTTTGATGGAAGCGTGCTTCAAAATGTAGCCAATCTTGTCAATGACTCCTCTAACATATGGCAGTACAGCAGGTACACGCTCGACTGTGGCCGGCTTCACTCGTTCTCTGTGACGTAGGCGTGGGACCCGAAGCTTGTTGTCATGCAAAACTTGCTTGACATGTTGGAGCTCGGCAGCCAGGTGTTTACTGTCACAGATCCCTCGTGCTCTCTGAAACAAAGATTTACTTAGCTACCGTGGGTAAATCTTTGTTTCAGAGACTCAGACTAAAACGTTATGTTATAGTTATCAAAAATATATAATTTTATGTGATAATTATTTGCTATAAAATCAAATTTATATTCAGTATTTTATGCTGAACTTGTGGGTGAATTTATCATAATCATAATTAATAAATAAATCGTGTGCCGTTAAATCATTTCAAGAGATATTTTTATCAAACCGTGCGAAATGATTTAGCAAATAAATAAATTTAACCATTAACACCATTTCTAATTATATACGAAACGGTAACAAACAAGTTTTCTCGTGAAACGGACATCGTTTCATTCGCAACATTTATCAATTAAGCACGTCGTGAAACACTCTATTGAAGCCGCTATAAAAAAGAGTGTTTCAAAACTCTCTATTAAAATAGAGTGTTTGAAAAGCCGCTATTGATATTCGATAGATAGTTTCGTTTCGTTAGTCAAAAAGCCGCTACAACCCACCGCTACTATGGACTGTGGGCTGATGGTCTTGACCGCTCAGCTGCGCGTGAGATCCCGCGAGAATAGCTGCCGCTACGATATGTTGACTGGAATTTTGTATATGCCTAGGGTGAAATAATTGTAAGGAAATATTGAGATTTGACTAAAAAAAATGTTGTTATTTTCATTGAATTTACGTTCTATAAGTGAAACCAAACCTCTGGTTTCAAGGACAACGGTGTTTACACTTACACCCTGTATATATACATAACAATACATTCCTTACGCCGGGATTAACGCTTGCGCTATGGCAACCCACTTATTTTAAAAGTAAAAAGAATGATTGGTGAACGTAGACAGAGAAACCTATAGACTAATGATCGGCGTGGCCGTGGTGGAAAGGACGATAACTAATTTTTAGGTTATACAATATTCTTTATGACTTTTAAACACATTGAGATAAAAATTTTAATTGTTATAAGAACTGAACTGAACAAGATTCACCAATCTTAAGCTCACAAAACACTTTTTTCTCACTTAAACCAACTTGTAAACTCCTTAAATCGCTATGCTGTTAAAGTTGTTTAGCAAACTGTAGAGTTTGCTAAACAAAAAAACCGGCACGGAGAAAGGGACAAACAATCACACAGCTCTATCTCATTTCTATGCAAGACGTATGCATAAATCTATCTTTCTCGGTGCGAATGCGAAAGAAGGCGTCAATTTGTCTATAGGTTTCTCTGTCTACGTTGGTGAATGAACTCAATGCTTGATGATGACATTAATGACAGTGACAGGCAATATTTTGAGTTTGACAAGATATACGTATTACGTGTTGTTCCTTGTTCCTCGTGTTGCTTTCGGACTCGGTGGAAAAACTAAGTTCCAAATATATTTAGAATAATAATTTTTAATATTATTTGTAACGAAATTTTAAAATTAAAAAAGAGCGTGAAGGGCAAAATTAATTAAATAACCATTGTTTTTGGTTTTTTGGGTTTTTTTTTTATAGAAGAGGGGGCAAACGAGCATGCGACTCACCTGATGTTAAGTGACTACCGCCGCCCATGATCAACCGCAACACCAGGAGAATTGCGGGTGCGTTGCCGGCCCTTTAGAAAGGAGTAAGCTCTTTTCTTGAAGGTCCCCAGGTCGTATCGGTCCGGAAAAATCGCCGGTGGTAAACTATTCCACAGAGAGGTTGTACGTGGAAGAAAACTCCTTGTGAAACGTACAGTGGTGGACCGCCAAGCATCCAGATGGTGTGGATGGTATCGAGACGTTTGCCGTGTAGTGCGTTCACGAAATTTGGAGGCTGGGATTAATCCGAACAATTCCTCAGAGCATTCCCCGTGATAGATGCGATAAAATACGCAAAGAGATGCAACATCTCTTCGCAGCGCCAGTGAATCGAGCCGATCGGAAAGCACTCGGTCGTCGACGATTCGAGCCGCTCTGCGCTGGATGCGGTCAAGTGGAAGGAGCTGGTACTGGGGAGCCCCAGCCCAGAGATGGGAACAGTATTCCATGTGCGGCCGAACCTGCGCCTTGTAAAGTTGCAGGCGGTGTGCCGGCATGAAATACTGTCCCGCTCTGCTGAGCACGCCAAGCTTTTTAGAGGCCAATTTGGCCTTCCCTTCCAAATGACCACGAAACTGCACGTCACTCGATATGTCGACGCCGAGGATTCCGATACTGGCTGAGGCAACAAGGGGAGTGCCTTGAAACTGAGGGGATACGACAAAGGGGTTCTTTTTAGCGGTTAACGCGCAAACTTGTGACTTCTGGGGGTTAAACTGGACTAGATTTAGTCGTCCCCAATCCGAGACTCTGTTCAGCAAAGACTCGACTTTAGACACAAGTTTGTCCCGGCACTCGGAGACGTTTTCCCGAGAAAAATTGGCGCGGCCGGTGTAAAGAGCATCACCAGTGCTGTCATCTGCATAGCAATGAATGTTACGGGTATGCAACATATCATTGATATGCAGAAGAAACAGCGTTGGCGATAGCACGCAGCCCTGTGGAACACCAGCATTAATAGGCTTGCAATCGGAGCTAGCACCGTCTACAACGACCTTGATGCTGCGATCTGCAAGAAAGCTGGTGATCCAATCGCACAATTTTTCGGGAAGCCCATAGGAAGGGAGCTTCGAAAGAAGCGCTTTGTGCCAAACCCGATCGAAGGCCTTCGCAATGTCCAAACTAACGGCCAATGCCTCCCCCCTGAACTCTACTGCCTCCGTCCATCTGTGAGTGAGGTAGACCAGAAGATCACCAGCTGACCTACCACGGCGAAAACCGTATTGGCGGTCACTAATCAGCTGGTGATCCTCAAGGTACCTCATGAGCTGGCAGTTTACAATGGACTCCATTCTTTTGGAGAACAAGGAGGTGATGGCGATTGGCCGGTAGTTGGACGGGTCTGAGCGGTCGCCTTTTTTAGGGATCGGGTGGACGAAAGCCGTCTTCCATGATTTTGGGACTACGCCTAGGGAGTAGGAGTACCGGAAAAGACACGTTAAAACCGGTGCCAACTCTGGAGCACACGTCCTCAGCACAATTGGGGGGATTCCGTCAGGCCCACTCGACTTGTGGATGTCCAGGGAGAGGAGTGCTTTGCGAACCGAGCGCTGTGTGAACTGCACTTCCGGCATGGAGCACTCACACCGCGGGATGGTCGGCGGCGTACTCCCCCGTCATCGAGAGTCGAGTTAGACGCAAAGAAAGAGCCTAAAAGATCGGCTTTCTCCTTTACATTATGGGCCAGTGAGTCGTCCTCCCTGTGCAGAGATGGAAGAGATGGCTGACAGAAATTCCCCTGGACAGCCTTGGCGAGAGACCAGAATGCACGGGTTCCAGAAGGAAGGCGAACTAGTTTCTCGGGAATTCTGCCTATGTGCTCTGACTTTACCTTGGCAATGACTCTTTTGAAGGACCTAGAGGCGGAATTATACTTCTTTTTTAGAGCGCTAGTGTTTACATCCCGGGATGCTGATGCATCAACCCAGGCTTGGTAGCACTCCTGCTTATAGCATGATGCTATTTTATAGGAGCGACCAAACCATGGCTGAGATTTGCCTCCAATGGGCACCACAGAGGAAGGAATAAAAAGTTCCATACCCTGAAGTACCACATCAGTAACAGAATCCGCAACAACGTTGGGATCATCCGGCGAGAAGCAAACCCGCCCCCAAGGGTAGGATGCAAAGAAAGACCGCATCCCATCCCAATCGGCTGACCTATAGTGCCAAACACGGCGGCAGCCTGCAGAATGCAACCGCGATTTCAGCGTGAGTGGCACAGCACTCCGGACCAGACAATGGTCCGAGGAGCTTAAAGGGGCGTCGACGGAAATCTGATATCCGTACGGGTGAGAGGTCAGCAGAAGGTCCAACAGGGAAGGTGCATGATCCTCCACATCTGGAATCCGCGTAGGCGAAGTAACCAGTTGTGTCAGACCATATGCCAAGGCAAAATCATGAACAGATCTCCCCGCATGATCGGTTAAACGTGAACCAAGCCATTCGGCGTGATGGGCGTTAAAGTCGCCGAGGATCACGATCTCCACGGAGGGGATCTGCTGTAGCAACGAATCTGCAGCCATTTCGACGTGGTCGAAGAGTCGGTCTGTTTCGGCATTACCGCTATGGGTATAATAAAAATTTTTTGTACATGTAATTATTGTATATTTATTTAAAAAAAAGCGTTGATAAATGCTGCCGGAACAAAATTTCATATAACGGAGTTATTTACTAATTGTGTGACTGGTACATTTTCATCATCTCCTTAAACTACATCCTCAAGCAGATCTTGCTTTTGCATTGCAATGAATATAGTTTTGTATGCTTTTATTTAGTATTTATTCCTCGCAATAAACACCGAAACCTTTGCTTCCCTCCTAAGCTTTGTTCTACAGTGTTACGGGCCCAGATGTGCGACCGGTTATACATTTCTTCCTTTGGTTTATTAGAACGCAGGATTGAAGTAAATAAGAGTACAAGCATAACCACAATCTCCGAAAAGTCTGCCTTTAAATTCTGACTGCTCAAACGTTTGTTTTAATGAGACTTTCATTAAATATTCTTAAGTCATGTGTGCTGCCTTGCCAATGTTCACACGACCTGGAATAAAGCACTCATAACTTCTTTAATATGAAATAATAGATTGAGGTGATTTTATTGAATCTAAGAAAATAACTAAGTAAAAGGCAAAGATGGGCTAGCTAGGTGCTATAAAACTTACTAGCACATTTATTTAACTGTATCCTTTCCTGTTTATGTAGTATTGTCCGTTGTTTCCAGCGACTTTCGGAATTCAAATGTGTGGCAATCAATAGCCCCGATCATTTGTCTAAATCCACATAATGAATAAAAACCTGCAATCACTTTGTTCTACTCCACATCACTTCTTGGCATTTTAATCCACTGTGCTGTTTTTGTTACTAGTGCTTACAACTTATGAATTTAACACGGGTAAAAACGCACGTATACGTAAAGTTTTACAAAATGTCAAAATACGCGACTAGTCTATGCTTACTCAGTCGTCGCCAAGGATTAACTTTTATTCCGAGAGTAGATTCGGATTAGTTTACTCCCTCCTTACTCTATGTTTATTAATACTGAAATTAGATATTTTAAGCTTTAAACTAGGAGTAAAGTCAATCTTGCTCAAGTCTGTGTTTATTAATAGGATTGATAAAGTTTACATCTTTGCGACATACGAAATAATATTAAAATATGTAAAATAAAGCAGCCATTTTGTACTCCATGTTACCGTTTTTATTTCACCAGCAAAACATTTTATAAAATATTTAAAATAAATATAGGTGTTTACTCAATTAAGTATCTACCTACAAATTTATATTTGATTAAAATTATGTTGAAAAAGAAATTCCTAGAAAACTCCATGGCAGTAAATATTTGTTTCTAAAGGTCCAAAATACAATTTTCCGATCTGATTATTGGGGTCTTTGATTCTCTTCAGGAATTATTGGTATTTTGTGCATTTTTAACTAAAATCCAACAAAACGCAGGTACGTGCTGCTTATTCTCGGAAACATGTTATATGAATATTTTTTTTAATTATTCTGAATATCATGTTAAAAATTTTGTAAATTTTTAAAGTTATTCAGTTTCGTGCACTAAGCTAGTTTTTTAATCTTTTTTCGATAATCCTTGTAAGTAAAATGTACATCCCCAGTCAATGCACACAATGACAAATCATAATTTGTCACGCGGGCTGTCAGGTCGTCTATACGCCAGTATATATTCAAAGTCTATGATACTACAGAGTCGGGCAGGGTAATTTTATACAGTGTGGAAAAAACTTTACGAACTCTTTCTAATTTACATAAAAACATAGCAAATATATTTGTGTCAGTGAAAATGTTCCATATAGTAGTGGAGTATATTGCAAATGATACACATTAGTAATTATTACACTAGGCAGTAACTACATTTTTGAAATTGACTGATTACTGATTAATAGTTTACCTTTAAATATTTGTTTTAAACATTTTTTGTTCATATTGTATAGATAGTTACATTCTATTGTTATATTACTTTTACACCTTCAACAAGTATTCATTATTGTTACGAGCTTCGGGTTCGTTACAATAATAACTGCCTATTGAATTACCAAAATTGGCACTTTAAATACCGAACACCAATTAAAACTTAAAACACACTAATAATAAAACACAATTGTACTACAGATCACTTTAGTTCGCAGTTATATCACTTCGAAGTATTCGCTTGAATTGCCAACTCAATATTTACTACAATTTTTAAAATACAATTTAAAAAAAATACTGGTACTTGGTCGCCGTCAATACCGGCCTTGTAAAGCCTCTTCAAAGGTTTTCTTCTCTAAAGGTACTCCAAAACAACAGAAGACTTCATGAACTAGTTTATCTGCAACGGTTGAAACTTCTTGATTTGGAATGGCGAAGGCTTCTGTTCACTTAGTGAAGTTATCCATTACAACCATGAAATATTTGATACCACTTTCACTTTCCTGAAACGGCCCTGCAACGTCATGGGCTATCCTCTCCCATGGTGCATCAACATTGTACAATTTCAATGCACCTTTACTACGAGTCTGAGGTCCCTTCACAGCCGCACAACTTGTACGTTTGCGACACCAATCCTACACATCGTCACGACAGTGGACCCAGTAAAACCGTTCTCGGATCTTCAGTAGAGTTCGTTTAACTCCCAGATAGCCTCCTGAACAACCATCATTGTCTACATTTAGAATATCCGGTACTTTTGCTTTAGGGACAACCATTTGCAAATGAAGAAATTTCACTTCTCCTCGGTTAGCTTATGCAGAGGTTTGACTATATCTGCTAAGTTCTTCACAAATCACCGATAATAGGAGAACAAACCAAAAAATTCTCTAACATGCGTTGTTTTTAATTTTTTTAATTTATTAATGACAACAAACAATTACATAATAATGCTTAAACCAAGTAACAATTTATAAATAACATCAATCTTAGTCATTATGTAACCAACACCGTTATCCACATAGTAATATTAAATTGGTGACAACAAATAATAATAATAATAAAGTGTGTAAGGGAGTAAATGGGGGAACGACTCCAAGCCAACCTCACCTGCACGTGGTTCACCCTGTTGTCAACAAACGAGGCAATGTCGAATCGACCGATGGCGGTATCTAAGCGGCTACGTAGGTCTCTTAGGCACGAGTGCCTTATCGAGGTTTAGGTACTGCAACTGGCATTAGCGTGGGAAGTCAGTTTTATGACGGTGGCGGAGGAATATCTTGTGTACCAACGGCGGCACCCACGGGCTCAGTTAGGAAGTCTACTGCGACATATCACTATTGGACAAACGTGGTGGGTTATTTTTGTCCAAACAAAAACAAATATGAGTAAAAATAAGAAAAACATGCCCCTAGTTCCCGGCTTACGTGGCCAGATGAATCTCTGGGCCCCTCGCAACTATCAAACGACCAATGCCAGTCTCTCGGACTCCGATGCTTCTGTATCGATTTCTCCGTCAATAGCTACGGACGTTATGCGGAAGGCAAGTGCTGACAATTCTGCTAGAAAACGCAAAAAATGGAGTGAAAATATGAATATCTTTATACTGCGCACATACCTTACTATCACATCTATAGAAACAAAAACATTAAGTCATACCTTCCCCAACTTCATGCAAAATTTATGGAAAAATACACAGAACATAGATGTTAGCAGACAGCAAATAAGTGATCAACGTAGGGCAATAAATAACGGTAAATTATTAACTGCTGAATAGGTTGAAGTAATACGTGATGAAGTGAAAACCTACTTAGTAAAAGTTCCTACAGAATAACTACTGTTGGGACTAACAAAAACTGCTTACGGACGTCCTCTACATCAATCTTTTATCACTAAATTCCCACATCTTTCTAAGAACAGATCGATACAGATCATTAATATTAAACTATTAAGTGCAAGAATTACAGGAGAAAACTGCATTAGGGGTAGCTACCCAGAATAAAACGGCAAATAACGACACGGAACCTGATATATTCTTACAAGACAATTATAGATTTGACTACACCCAGCCCTACACTGAGAATTTTGGGACACATGAAAGCCTAATCTCACCAAGCAATACACAAATTTACCCCGACACAGTTACACCCGCAGAGATATAACGCAGAACAAGAAGATGAAAATAATGAAATTCAACAAAATGACAACAAACTTCTTTGGGACATACGAAATAAAATTAATAGGATATTTGCAATGCTTTTAAATAAATATAAAAACGTCGATCCTACAACTAGACCTAGCATACCTAAACAAAAAACTTCTAAAAAACTAGCGTTCATTGTACATTACATTTACTAATCGCTGCTTCTTGTTCATGTACTATCTGATTCAGACCTTTAAACAATTCAAAATGCTATATATTGTGCAGCTGTTACAGTTTTAATATATAATGAATACAAAATAATGGACCCTGAAAATAACTCCTCACATCGGAGAAAACGAATCCCTATATGGCAAATGAGACTGGAAGATATCAAAGAGAATATCAAATCTTAGAGTCAAAATAGGAAGACTAACGGAATATAAAAATGGCAATACAAGTACTAAGCTCAAACACGAAATAGAAAAAAATAGAGCAGCTTATAAAATATATTCAATGTATGAGACACGAAAACAAGGAACTAGCCTATTTCCTAGACACCCTCAAACAAAAGCTTATTTCACTAGCAAATAGACTACGTAGATATGAAGAGACCACTCTAAGAAAACAATAAAATGCAGTATTTTATAATGAAAAAAACATTCTAAAGAAACCTAACAAACGCACTGACGATATTGATACTAATAAAATATTAGACATACCTGAAACAGAACAGCTGCATCAATTTTGGTCCAATATATGGTCAAACCCCAAAACACACAGAGAAAGCGACTGGATTAAACAGGATAGAGAGCTATTAGTACCTAGATTTACCAGAAATGATGTTCGATGAAATAAACATGGATCTATTAACATCGGTTATTAACAAAACGCACAGCTGGAAAGCGACTGGAAGCGATAAAGTCCATATTTTTATTGGTATAAAAGTTTACTTACATCCGCTCTTACTGGTACACATCAACACTTTTATAAAAACACCAGAATCATTACCAAGCTACAATACACTAGGAACAACTTACATGATACCTAAAGACTGAAGCGACTCAAAAAATCCAGCCAAATACAGGTCAATTACTTGCCTCTAAAACATTTATAAGATCATTACGTCTTGCCTTATCTCATTAATTTCTCTCATAATATATTAGCAGAACAACAGAAAGGATGCAGAAAAGCTAGTCTAGGTTGTAAAGAATAGTTGATAATTGACGCAATCGTCTTGTGGTGTAGGTACTATGACAAAGTAATATAACTGGAATATTAAATGATATCATCACTCAACGTGCACTCCATATAAGGAGTAGAAATAATATCTATTTAGTTCAGTATTATCATATTATATTTATAGAAGAAGACACCATTCATGTGTCTCTACCTGGAACCACGTAACACAAACCCAGTGGCGTAGCGTGGGTTTTCACCGCCCAGGGCCGCCCGGAAATTCACCGCCCCCATTTTTATTATTTTACTTTAAAGTTTAAATATTTTATTCACCGGAATTAATACACATCGTACAACTTATTGAAAGTTTATATAAACTACCACTGATTCGGAAGAAACATCTATGGGAAGAAATGGCGCAAGAAACCCACAGGAAGTTTATTTTTTTAAATGTCTAGGTACAATACAACAATAATAATGATAATGAATATACAATTAGATTTTAAATTATACATAGTACTCAATACTTAGCACCCTTTACAGGTATTGCACAAAAGCGTAATTAGTTATAGTTAAACTCAAGAGCGCGACCCATCATTTTTTCCTTTACTCCTAAATCAGATCAAATTAAAAAAATCTAAAAGTAACTGGATTAGCAAATTACCTTTAGTATTCTTGGAATCAATTTTCGTTATTTTGCATTTGATAAATTAAGAGAATCGTTAATATATGCCAAAAGTGGCTACTTATAGGCTTATAGCGGTTATCAACCTTCTCTTAACATGAGTCATAAGTGGGCGGCACCCACTCCCCATTCAAGAAGTACAACAATGCCTGTATAATCATTGGTGCCAAGTTAGGAGATTTTTCGAGTAGTAGTAGTAGAGTTAGAGACTAGTTAGAAGATCTAAGAAAAAGAGGTCTTATTCTTGGGTTATTATGTAGGTATACAAAAGTTAACCTTAATATATGCGAAATATAAATTTATGTGTAGTAACATAAAGTCCAAAACAAATGTGGTTTGCATTGTTTGCCCTCGCCACCATCGCCTTGCTGGGTATTCTTCACCTCAATTTTAACTGTACTTTACCTATTCGATTGTTCATTGATTTGGTTTGTTTTGCAAATATATATATATATATATATATGTATATATATCTCAGACCCCCTCGTGACCATGGGTGCTGTATAAGGCACCCGAAACGTCGGGAATTAAAAATAAGTTAACTAAACGTGATAAAATCCGTATAAGTGGTTTTATTCAATCAATCAAAAGGGTCAAAAAGCCAGTGTTAATTTGCAAATCTGTTGAACGGATGGGCATAATGTGATTTGTTTAATTGTAAATTGGTTCAGGAACTTATGAGTTTGATTGAACCTTTGATTATTAAACGAACTGGAGAGGCCATGCGCGTTAGTTTCTTAACAAAAAAGTCTGTTAATGTCAGGGGTCGCAAGAAAAACACACTATACTGCCGTATACTTCACTACAAATGCAAAATTGAATCGCATCACTATACACGCACACTATAGCATATATAGCATTTGTGTTTGTGTTCATTGCATTTACGCATACCATCAAATTGTGCACGTGTCGATACAGTGGTGCCGGTGTCTACATAATTCAGTAATGCGTAAGCAACGTAATTCGAAGACTATGTCGATATTATTTATCAATAAACAAATCATCATCGTCTGAATTTTAGTATGCACCTGCATCCATCAACTCCCTGCATGTCTTATCAGGTCGTCATTACATCTATTGTGGGTTAGCCCTGCACTTCACCCACCGGTACGAGGCTGCCCCACTCGAGAATCTTCCCCCCCCCCCCCCCACATCGGTTGTCGATTCTTAGAACCATAGGGCTGGCCCATTGCCACTTCAGCTTGCTAATCCGTTGGGCTTTGTCAGGCTCTTTGGTTATACTGTGAGTATCCTTATTTCTATGTTTATCATGCAGAAAACCACGAGCATAGCCGTCTCCGTAGCTCGATGAGTGACTTTCAGCTTCTCCATACAGACAGCAGTGAATGGCTTTTAGTGTTATATATAATTATGATTTTATTAGTAAGTATATAGTATATTTATGGCTAGTTTTTGAAAGCCTGATCAAACTCAGAATCAAAAAGTTGGTTATGGGTGTACTTTCCACGTGGTGCTTCACCGAAATTATCGGATATCTTCCTTTTTTCTTCTTTTTTTTTTAAACGTTACCTCCACACTAGGATTTTCTCCTGTATCGTGGGAGCAGTTTACAAACAAATTTCACTAGGACACACATCCATACCCGGAACAATTAATTGTAGGCCATAAAATATTTGTTCCGTGCGGGATTCGAACCCGCGGCCCTTAGAACTGTAACGCATTGCTAAGCCACTGCGCCATGGAGCCGTCAAACCCGTAGTAGACATAGCCATAATGTCTTTGGCTGCTAACATGGTATTTCATCAACTGCTCAATTTTCATTTCATCCATGACCAAGGTACAATAAAAACATTTTTTTAATTCATTTCATTTGATGTGTAGTTTTCGCGTAAATATAAGAAGTCATAATTGTAAACTTGTTGACCAACCACAAAAACAAGAAGAATGATTTCTTGAAAATATTTTAGAAATTCGACAAGTTTACAATTATGACTTCTTATATTTACGCGAACACTACACATCAAATGAAACTAATTAATATATATATATATATATATATATATATATATATATATATATATATATATATATATATATATATATATATATATATATATATATATGTCGGAGCGGAAACCTCGAGGTTATTTTTATGGTGAGGCAGCACCACTGTCCCCATTTGACAAGGGTTCAGTCGTGTTACCGTATATTGTGTCATCAATCGAAAATCAAATCGACAATTATTTATTCTACGATTTAAAACAATATTTGAGTTAAAAGTTGATAATCGAATAAATAGTTGTTTTATAGAAATTAGTTGTCAATAAAGAGAATTGTAAACCAAAAGAGTTTTAAAGAACTAGCTAGTTACATGTTATGTTTCTGATAAACTGCCGTTATTAAATTGTAATATTAATAATTAGACACTTGATTATTATAATTTATAACAATTAAAAGGCAATGCAAAGTCTAGGCTTCGTCAACAGAAGATGTCCTTGCGGCGACACGGCCATTCTGATCGGCGGTGCGCGCTCTGCACCTGCCGTGAATAATCTATCTCTATTGTTGCTTGGCCAGACCGCAAACGCGGGTGCGGGCACGGCGCGGTGCGATGTACTCAAACATAAAGTCTTCCTTTGAGTGTCCATAGTGGCCACGCGGGCGCGGGGAAGACGCGGCGGCGGGCGCGGGCTTGTTGACGCGGGGAACGCGCGGGCAGCTCACGCCATAGCTCGTTCATACAAGTGGCCGCAGTGAACGCGCGGGCGGCAAGCGGTTAACCACGCGAGGAACGGGCATCTTAAACCACATCGAGCTAACCGCGCGCGTTGTAATGGCGTCTTCCGAAATAAATGTAAAATTATTTATTTTAGTCGACTAACTATGTTTTCTAAAACTTATCCATTAATATTCTCCTATATCCAAAAAACTTTTGATTTTGCACTCGCAATTTTACATAAAATGTGTGAATTTCTCCTTCATTTTCTCTGGGTAAATTGATTTAATTAATTCCATTTTTCACTTGTAGAATTCGCCATTCACAGTTAGAACTTTCCAGTAAAAATAAGTCTTTATCCATATTATAGTTTGACAAACACTGATGTCCAAACACAAACACAAGTCCGACAACACTCTGAAAGTAGCCGCACTCTACTGCGGACAGTGACGTCGCGCCCGCACCCGCACCTGCGCCGCGCCCGCACCCGCGTTTGCAGTCTGGCCAAGCATTTAACACAGTATTCATTTTGTAAATAATGGCCTTGATTGGGAACCATACCCAATAATGATGAGATGATCATATAGCAAGTGAAGCTATAAAAAGCACACTTAATTTTAATAATTAAAACCATAAATTATTTTCATTGCATTTATAAATATGTTAAGTTACAGATTGTAGTTGTACTCTCAATTAGGTAAGAGTATGGTATTGTTTCATTCTCACGTGACGGTAATGCTCTGTGATAGACACAAAGTCTTTGATTTGAAGGAATGGAGGAAGTAGGATCAGGAACATCGCTCTGTGATAGATACAAAGTCTTTGATCTGATGGAGAGTAAGGTAAGGAGCTTGGGACCATTGCTCAGTGACAGGCACGAAGTCTCGTTATTTGACGGGAAAATAGGGAACTGGGTTCTGAGCGGTCATGAACGCCGTGTCCCAGCAGGATAACATGAGAGTATAAATTGTCGCCTCCACGTTATTTTTTTTAAAGAATAACTTAGTGTTTATATTTGCCTCCACGGCTTTTGAATGTAAAATTGTTTAGTTTAATAGCTATGCAATTAATAGATACAGTAATTATAATAAATAGTAGCTTAGAATATATTGGAAACTGCTCACCATTTAAATTGTAGCATATGTCATGACTGAAGGTCCAGCAACGTTGTCTACCAGATTACCGTCGTCATTTTGCAAGTTTTGAGGCTGCAAATCATTTAGGGAAAGTGAATCATGGGATTCACCATCACTTATTGGCTCGTTGACAGGCTCGTTCATTGGCGATACGACTGTCTGCTCACCTGGCTGCGGTGCCCGTCGCACCTGGTCATGAGCTACTTTACGTGGACGACCAAGTCCCACCACTGGTTTAATAAGATAACGGTCATTGTATGACAACACGTCTACGTAGTAATTTATGTGTGATTGTTAAGTAACAATATAACATGAAAGGTTCTCACCGGGATGGAATCCATATTTTCCAATGTCTCTAATCGACGGCTACTGACGAAGCCCTGAACTAGCACTAGCTAGTATTGACGTAGGTTGGGTTGGTGCTGGTGCATTCACCAGTGTATTAACAATGCCGGATGCTCCTTGATGCTCGTCTGTGTCTGTAGGCGTCACGGCCGGCTGTTGGTTTAAGACTGCACCTGGTTGTGGGGCACGTCGTAACTGCTCATACGGGACTTTACGGAGCCTACCATGGTGATTGACAACTTTCTTCAAGAGGTATCAGTCGTTATAGAGTACTCTATGAATATCGTAGGGCACACTAACTTGTGGTCCAACAAAGTCTGGTTTCTGGGGTTATTTTTTTATTAAGGGGAAATAATAAAAATACTACCTCAAATAATGGCTTAGCAAGATCCTCCGTTATGCTGAAAATATTGCAGCATTAATTTTGAAATAAATATATGGTAAAGTTGAGGATTAATGTTAAGTACTATGTTAGACGAAAACACTATTCCGTAAAATTTTCTCGATAGAAAAAAATCCAAAGTTACCTCCAAACTGAACAATAAAATGCTGGTATTCATAAAATACTTTAAATTAGATCATGAAACTTTGCATACTAACTGAACTATATATAAGGCAGGGCTTATGTTTTTTTTTTAAATTACCATTATTTCCACTGTAAAAAGAAATTACCTTAACTATCGGCGTCTTGAAGCTTGTTTCCTGCCGCCCGATCAATCTCCGTCACTCCATCAGTCTTGCTTAGGCTTTCGAAAGGGAAAGCTGTGGCCCTTACAATCAGAATATAATTGCCGACATAAGTCGTGAGCACACTTTTTATTGGTCGATACTACGTTGACCACGCTGACGTTCAACGTGATTGGTTCATCAGTCGATTCTCGTCGTCTATTGGTTTTGAACGTATCATTCGGCTTTCGTACACTTCAGAGCAATAATTTTAGTGATAACTTTTTTAATTTGTTTATTTTCGTTAATTGTTTTTGTTACCACGTTTTTAATTGTTGTCTGTGTATTCCTTGTTATTAATTGTTTTTGTTGTTATAATTCGAGTGTTCAGATTTTGGTCTAAATATGCAGAGAAGGAAGAATTCGGTGTTAAATAGACAATCCTGACATGAAAAAATTAGATACAGCGAAAAATATCATAAACCTATATAAACAGACTGCTAAGGCGACTAATGTCTCAGTAGCTAGTAGCTACTGTACGGCACACCGCAACACCAGATTTAATGAAAGGCATATCACCTCTTCCTTTTTCTTAATAAAATAATCAATTCTAACCACCAGGTATACCTTAAATACTTTATAGTAGATAATAAAATAACGGACACGAATATCTGCAACATTACTGTATCAAAGTAAAAGTTGATGTGTTCGAGTAAACATTTTCAAAAGTCGGCGAAAATATTCAATTACGAATTGAAATAATAAAGGTACCCAATAATTTTGCCCGACAGTGTACCTACCTCCCACCACAGTTTATCTGTGCTCATGACTCGTGTCGGCAACTATACATATTACGTAACAGGACGACGTAAAATTAAAATGGGAAATAACCGTAATAAATATAAGAAGCGACTGGGTTGGCGTAAAGTAATAGGCATAAATATGATAAACCTAATGAAATAAGTATCTTACGACCTATCTACTTACAGTATTAGTGATTACAAACATGTCGGTATATAGCATACGACGCGCGGTGAAGTGGGGGCGAAATCAGAATTTGAGCCGACGTACTATATCCCCTTAAAGCGAAGATTCCCCGATGTAAGTTATGTACCTTAGCCCGTTCTTTGTCAAACTAGAGTTTGTCTTTCGTTGACGCCTCGGTCGTCCTTTGTTGCACATGACATTGCAATGCATCGTAATTAATGGATGTGGTATAAAAATTGACCAAATTAAGTAACTCGGGGATACGCAGTTCGATCGTCGGGTGAGAAGTATAAGAAGAGTAGTGCCTATCGTTCTATGTATTTATCGGAGGGTTTTTTAATTTTTTTTTTTGGACGCATTTCTAATTCGTCAGTATGAACGCGAGATTTAGCGTAACCTTGAGTAAAGACGAAAGAGTACTTATTAAGAAGAGCAAGTACTTAGTTGATTTATCTCAAAGTCATCGATTAAATCAGGATTAAAATTTTCTAAAATAGGACTATGTGATCGTATATGCATGACACGAGGTTTAAGTAATTATGGTTGCACTATTTCGGGTAATAATTACACTTAGACCCGTTTCATGTAGTAAGTTTGCACCAATTAAGTAAAACGTCTGAAGTTATTTCGAAGTCGGGTAGTACCTGAAACAAAATCTCTATAGGAATATTATTAATCACGCATAATATCTGTTAATGTGCTGGTAGATATAACAGGGAACGGACCTATTCTACATAAATAGTTCACTTGATACTTATGCCCTGGAAATTAATTCGCAATGGATTCACGCATAATGGAACACTCGGCGCCGCTATCGAAAACAGTATTAATAAGTAAATTACCTACTCGAACACGCACAATGTTTAAGATAGAACTACGGGTACTATCACTCACTTAATTTATATACTATAGTTACTTGTTTTTCGCGGCGAAAATACGACTTTAATGTGTGGCCAGGCTTTGAACAAAATGAACAAAATTTACTACCACTATATGAATGTGGTCTCTCCTACATAGGAAAAACTAAAAAATCAATTAAAACCCGCGTTAAAAAACATATAGCTGATGTTAAGAATCGATGCTCCGGGAAGTCTGCAGTCTGTGAACACGTACAGGATCGCCCCCGTCACTACATCAGATTTAATAGACCACAAATCCTCGCTAAAGAACACAAATTCCTTCGCGAGGCTGTTGCAATCAAAAAACCTCCTAATTCCAATAAAGAATATGGCTGGGTACTAACATCTGATTGGGATCCTATAATAAATAAAATTAAATCCCAACTCAAGCATACAACTGCAAGACTTCAAGATACCATAAGTTCATACTGTGTAGATCGGAACAAAAGTTAACGCGTTATATAGGTAACGCGTTAATATTTTGACGCGATGTGCGTTCGTGAAATTTAGCGGCTGGAACTAATCTGAACATTTGCTCAGAACACTCCCCATGGTAGATACGATAGAAAACCCAAAGGGATGCAACATCCCTATGCAGCGCCAGTAAATCGAGCCGATCAGAAAGAACTCGGTCGTCGACGATTCGAATTGCTCTGCGCTGGATGCGGCAAGTGAAAGGAACTGACACGGATGTGCCCCGGCCCAGAGATGAGAACAGTATTCATTGTGAGGCCGAACTTGCGCTTTGTAAAGTTGCAAGCGATATGCTGGCATGAAATATTGTCTCGCTCTGCTGAGCACGCCAAGCTTTTTAGAGGCCAACTTGATCTTCTTCTCCGAGTGATCACGAAACTGCACGCAGTAAGGGGAGTGCCTTCAAACTGAATAGATACGATAAAGGGGTTCTTTTTAGCGGTTAACGCGCATTTTGTGTCTTCTGGGGATTGCATTGGACTAGATTTAGTCGCCCCCAATCCGAGACTGTGTTAAGAAAAGACTCTAATTAAGACACAAGTTTGTACCGGTACTCGAAGACGTTTTTCCGATAAATATTGGCACGGCCAGTGTATAAGGCATCACCAGTGCTGTCGTCTGCATAGCAATGCATGTTATCAGTTTGCGACATATAATTGATATGCAGAAGAAACTGCGTTGGTGATAGCACACATCCTTGTGGAACACCAGCGTTATTAGGCTTGTAATCAGAGCCTGCACCGTCTACTACGACCTTGATGCTCCGATTAGCAAGAAAACTAGCACTCGCACAATTTCTCGGGAAGCCCATAGGAAGGGAGCTGCGAAAGAGGCGCTTTGTGCCAGACCCGATCGAAGACCTTCGCTTATCTATGAGTAAGTTAGACCAAAAGATCACCAGCTGATCGACCACGACGGTAACCGTATTGGCGGTCACTGATCTGCTGGTGATCCTCAAGGTACCTCATGAGCTGGCAGTTTACTCCATTATTTTGAAGAACAAGGAGGTGATGGCAATAGGCCTGTAGTTGGACGGGTCTGAGTGGTCACCTTTTTTAGCGATCGATTATATTAAATTATAATATATTCAGAATCGTGTTGGGATTGAGCTGAATATTTAAATCATTTGACAAAATCCGCTAGACATCTTAATGTAATGTAATTATTCATCACATACTGATTTAGTTGTAAAGTAAAGTAAAGTAACAGCCTATATGCGTCCCACTGCTGGGCACATGCCTCCTCTCATTTCTGAGAGCGTTTTAGGGCAAGGAAGTGTCCGCCGCGCTGGCCCAGTTCGTGTTGGCGAACTTCACATGTCTTCGAAATATTTTTTTTCTTATTTCTCAGACATGCAGATTTCCTCACGATGTATTCCTTCACCGCCGAGCACGTGGTAAATCAGCATTTAAAATTGCAATTAACAATTTCATTGGTGCCGGCGGGGATCGAACCCGGTTTGCTCGCGTATTGTGAAATTTACACCGAGCGCTAACCATCTGAGCTACCACGGCTGATTTAGTTGATATAAAATAAATTTTCGTTAATAAATTTATTTTGTGTAGTGAATAATATTTATTTTAAAATTGCTTATTTTTCACTTCATGAACTATTCTATATATTATAAGTATTCACAGATGAAAAGTCACGTTGTCCTTTTGTAGATTTGACGGTTTTGATTTTTTTTGCATGAAAATACGGCCTTTTTTCGGCCTTTTCGTCGGAACTCAATTGACTGGCACGATCACTTGTGTAATGGTGCAACTAGTTTTACATAACGGGTATGAATCGAACTCTCGTACCATTTACAGAGGGGAAAGCTTTGTGATGTCGTCTCCTCTGGTTTAATACTCAAATGTTTCAACACATTATTTAAAGATCTTCAATCAGGAGAGCCACATAAAGTTCTCATACATATTAAAAATAATGATTGGCAGGATATTTTTCCTAAATGCGCACAACAACACAGCACAGCGCTTCGTATCTTGCTGACTATTTGATAAACGGAAACGAAGTTTTAGTACATTAAAACATTTAAAAATTTACCGACGTTTCTACTATGTGTCAGGAAAGACTGTCATATCTTGGAATCTTTACCATAGGAAATTTTACTGCGCAGAAGTTAAATTATTCCGAATTAATAAAAAAAAATTGCAAGGGCATAACCTAGAAAGCTGGCCATCTAGGCTTTTCATTGAGTTTGTTATTGGTAGTTCTTTTATGTTTTTAACACTGTCTGCAGGACAACAGTTTAAATAAAAGTTGTCAAACAAGATTATTAACTCTTATTACCCGTCATCATCATCATCATTATAGCCCTTTACAAGTCCACTGCTGAACATAGGCCTCCCCCAAGTAACGCCACAAAGCACGGTCCTGAGCCACCTGCATCCATCGACTTCCTGCATGTCTTACCAGGTCGTCACTCCATCTAGTGGGGGGTCGCCCTACACTTCGTCTACCGGTACGAGGCTGCCACTCGAGAACCTTTTTTCCCCAACGGTTGTCGGTTCTTTGAGCTGTATGGCCGGCCCATTGCCACTTCAGCTTACTAATCCGTTGGACTATGTCGGTCACTCTGGTTTTACTGCGGATATCCTCATTTCTAAGTTTATCACGCAGAGAAACTCCGAGAATAGCCCTCTCCATAGCTCGCTGAGCGACTTTGAGCGTCCCCATACGGCCAGCAGTGAAGGACCACGTCTCAGTTCCATGTGTCATCACTGGCAACACGCACTGGTTGTACAACTTAGTTTTCAGGTTTTGAGGTATACCTGACGAGAAGATGTGTCGTAATTTCCCGAACGCTGCCCAGCCGAGTTGATCCGTCGATTGACCACTCGGTCGAAGTTGGACTTACCTAGTCGGACTATTTGTCCCAGGTAAACGTACTCGTCAACAACTTCGACAACAACCGGCATAGGTGTGACATGGACATTAAACATGATCTTTGTTTTATCCATGTTCATCTTAAGACCTATCCGTTGGGAGACACCATTGAGGTCATTGAGCATAGTACTAAGGTCCTCCAGCGATTCTGCCATAAGGACTGTATTGTCGGCAAATCGAAGATGAGTGATGTACTCGCCATTGATGTTAATACCGTATCCTTTCTAGTCCAGTAGCTTGAAAACGTCTTTCAATGCAGCGGTCAAGAGTTTCATGGAAATAACGTCACCCTGTCTATAGCCATCGTAGCACTACTATACAAACACTTCAGCACTTCGATATACCGACAGTCAACTTGGCACCGCTGAAGAGACTGTAGCACCGCCCAAATTTCGACGGAATCAAAGGCTTCCTCATAGTCCACATACGCCAGGCAAAGTGGCAGATTGTACTCTTCGGACTTCTGTACAATTTGCCGAAGGGTATGTATGTGGTCTGTGGTACTGAAGCCTTTTCGGAAACCGGCTTGTTCGGGAGGCTGGAAGTCGTCGAGTCTGCGTGCGAAACGATTCGTAATGACTCTCGAAAACAGCACGTAGACGCGGCTCAGAAGGGATATCGGTCTGTAGTTCTTCAAGAGGGCGTTGTCACCTTTCTTGAAGAACAAGACCACCACACTTCTGCTCCACGCCTCCGGAGTAGTGCCACCATGGAGGACAGAATTAAAAAGCCTCTGAAGGACTTCAAGTACCGGTTTTCCACCCGCTTTCAGAAGCTCCGCTGTAATTCCATCCTCGCCCGGGGACTTGCCGTTTTTACGGTGCTGGAGAGCCATTCTAATCTCGCTCAGACTGACGTCCGTCCTTACCCGTATGAGAAATAATCTATACAACTATTCACCGCAGATAGGCAAGCATAGAGGCGTTGTCGAATGCAACAGAAAAGTGCGAGCGGAATGGACAACATTTCCTTAAAGCGAATAAGCAGAAGAACTGCTACTGCAAGAGCGACAGACACAACTGTGCTTGCCCTGCAAATACACCTGTTGATATATAATAGTTCTAATAGTATTTGAAATCGTGAAAACGCAATCGCATAGTAAAGGAACACTACGGTTTTCTATTTAGAGGGGCGCAACTATGAGATCTCCCACCACCTACAAATTTTGCTAGGGCCGCCACTGTATGTGTGCATGCGTGCGTGCGTGCGTGCGTGCGTACGTGCGTTCGTGCGTGCGTGCGTGCTTGCGTGCGTGCGTGTGTGTGTGTGTGCGTGTGTGTGTGTGTGTGTGTGTGTGTGTGTGTGTGTGTGTGTGTGTGTCAAAGCGCTAACTAAGTCTAGCTAAGTAAGTCGCTTAGCGGTCAGTCGCCGTAGAGCCTACTTTACCTGAGGATGCCTCGTGTAGAGGCGAAACAAGTGTCGTATTATCGGCGATGGTGTATCTTACCTGGAAGTAGGGGTGTTGGGAGTAGTGGTGCTGGGACTAGTGGTGACGGAGTTAGTGCATGCAATTGAGGGAGGGCGGGAGGTGCTCTTCAATCCTGGTAAGACACATCATTGTAATTAGTTAGCAGGAGGCTACGAAGTAATAAATTTTTTATTATAATGGATTTCCGCAAAGTAACGCCTAATTCTATCAATAATCGAATTTGTTGTTTAATTTACTTTATTCCGTAGGTAGGTACAAAGATACAGGGCTGAATTTTCAATCGTCAAATAACTTATCTGGGGAATAAATGTGACTGACAGATTTATGGTTTTTGCGTAGATAGAAATTAAAACCTTCCTTTGTGTTTAAAGCATTACTGGGATAAAGATCCCTGATCCCATATTATAGTATTTTTAATATAAAATAATAATAAATTAGTTGAGTAAAAATGAAATAAGCTGTTTTAAAAATCAATACTTATTTATTATTAATTGTTCTGCATATAATTAGTCACAAATAGTAAGTTATACAAGCAAGTTGTGTATCATATTTTATTTATTAATTCAGATTTTAAATGAAAAATATTATTGTTTTTCGAAATATTCGAAAATCTGGCACGATCATAAAATATGATGGGGATGGTGGATGAAATATGATATCCAAGGATGTTATCCTGGATATCATATTTCATCCACCGTTTCATGATCATGCCAGATTTTTATATTAACTATTGTTATTGTTATTTATTCATTTCTGAACAAAATATTTATTAATATAATTTCTACAAGACAGTTTGTCACTATTTTTTCTTGTATGGTATCTGAAACTTTTGTTTGCCACAAATCCCGCACTATATTGTAATACATCAATTGTTTAGGTTTTTTAATAATGTAAATAACGACTCTAATAGAGGCCACTCCTGAAAGATAAAGTTTTTGTTTTTTCTCCCCCAACTAGTAGAGACAAACATACATATACTAGGATTTTTAATATAGGTAAACAAAACTTTTTAGCAGTCTTTTGTATTGGCTAAATAAATTACTAAATTATACACCTTACATAAAGTAATAATTAAACAATAAATCCCTACCATTACACTTGAAATAAGTTGTAGGACACTTATTTGCTTAGAAATATGCTGAAAAAGTTACAATATTATAAGTGAATAGTGACACAATCTAACTACTTCATTCATTGAATTACTGTCAAAATATAAAAGTATTTATTATAATACGTGACGTGATGAAATTATGCTTCACAAAATTATTTTCAAATCAATTGCCCTACGTTACTCTACTGAAAAAAAAATTTACAAAAATAAAAATAAACTTTAAAAAATCAGAAATGCTTCTAAATTTGAGTACGCCGTAGTGAACAGTCGTGTCCTTGCAAGTTGCGCATCTAAGACCAGTTTATAGACCCCTGCCTTACGAGTAGTATACGCTCATATCGTGTCTACGATCGCTGGTCATCGCTGCCGCGTACTGTCCAACGACGTTGATCTCAAGATTATGGACTTTAACGTGACAGCTCGGTATCTCGCACGATTGATTTTGTGAGTATTGTGTTCGGGCACAGTGTTGAGTGACGTTTTAGCCAGTTTACCTACATCATTATGTCCAAGACTACGTTAATGCAATACCAATCAGATCCAAATATCGCTGTAATGAGCAATACTACTAAGGAGAACATTAATGTGAATCCACGTAATAAGCGCCCAAGGTGTGAAGTTTCCCTCATCAATGAATTACATAATTTTAAGGAAGAACTAAAACGAGAAATCTAAGCTATGTTCGCTTCTTGGAACAAAATTCAAACACCTACATTATCTGAAAAAAAATAGAACAATAACAGTCTACCATTTTGAACAAATTGGTGTCCGAGGTAAATGAGCTGAAAACACAAAACTCTGAATTGAAGAAATCCTTTCTTGAGGTAGAAAAATCGGTAAAATTCGTTAGTGCACAGTATGATGATATGTCAAAAAAGGTCCTCGACTTGGAAAAGGAAAATTCTTACCTAACGGAGAAAGTCAAGGCACTTGAAAATACCATCAAAGATCTACAATTTTGTTCCCGTAGCTCCACTATAGAGATCAGAAATTTCCCCGTTAAAGACAATGAAACACTTGACAGATACTAGGTCATCTGTCGTTACTGGTATTGGAAAAATAATCGACGAAAATATAACTCGAGCAGACTTCAGGGATTTGCGACGGGTGCCCGGAAAACAGAGTGTGCCAAAATCAATTCTGGCTGAATTCTTTTTTTTTTGCGCCCGAAGCAAATTTGGGCAACCCTCCGGAAAACGGGGGAGGGAGGTGGGGAATGCTCATAGCATACCACGCAGCCGGCTGCGTGGTTATGTGGAGCTTTTACCCACTAAACCCCACCTTTTAGGGACTGGCTTAACGGCCTAACTGGAGATCTCTAAGCCGTATACGAACGCGACCCCCGTTGGCAGAAAGGAGGGCGCAAAGTGGCTGAATTCACAAATGTCAATGTTAAGCGAAGCTTTATATCCAGCACGAGGAATTTCAACAAAAAGTTCAAGAACAAACACGACAAACTGAATACAGAATTGATAGGTATCTCGGGGATGTGTATGCCCATATACGTATCTGAGTTCCTGCCATTACAAATGAACACTTCTCACAATTACAATGAAAACTTCTCTTCCGTACACAAGAATACGCAAAAGCCAACGGGTACGAATATTATTGGACTTCAAACGGAATCGTTTGCCTTAGGAAGAAAGAGGGAGACAAGCAAATTATAGTAAAATCAGAACAAACCCTGATAGATCTGCAGAAAACCGTATGACTAGACCAAGTTTATTTTTTTGATTTTGCTGTTTTATACCTAAAATGTTGTTTAAATCATCATTTCTTTAATGTCTTCCTTGTGAGTTTCTCAATTTATATTTATAACGTAAATACCATATACACAAATCCATTACAATCTAATACAATATTTTTACACTCGCTCTCACAATCACTTACATCCTCTTACAGACACACTCGCACCCAATCATAAGCACCACATACACTCATATGATCCATTATTTATCACTGAGATATATTTAAAGCCTACTACTACCTATATAATTCATGTTAAAGAGCTCAAAAACTATATGTTTCCCATGGTTAGTGGTCAAAAACTTTTGATAAATGGCTATTGATATTCTAACTAATGAAATTGAGGATATATCTTTTTCACATGCTATTAAATGTGAACCGCTGAATTGCCAAAAGTACATTAATAACAACTCAAAATCTTTGTCTCTTCTGCATGCTTCTAATGTTGACAACATTAGAAGCATAAATAAAAATTTTAAGGAATTCCGTTTGCTATTATATGCACTAAATATCATCTGCGGTATTTTGATTCTTTCTGAATGCTGGTTGTCTAAAATAACTACCATACCACAGCTTGAGGGCTATTTATCATATAGCACGAAGTCCATCCGCAACCAGAACGATGGGTTGGTGATCTACATTAAGAACTTCATTACACACATGGTATATCAACCTAACTTTAATGACGTAAGCTGTCTAATCTGCACAATAAATAAAAATGTGGCTATAGTAGGTTTATATAGATCACCTTCCTTTCGAAACACCGATAATTTTATGGACAGCCTGAATATTACGTTAAATAATTTATCAGCAATAAATAATATCATTATAATAGGCGATAGTAACATAGATATTAAAGTAAATAATTGCGACCCAAACTCAAATGATTATTTAAATCTTATGGCTTCTCATGGAATGTTACCAGCACATCAGATTCCGACCAGATTGGATAACTGTTTAGACCACGTCATTTTAACAACAAGGCTTGGATCCACAACTCCTGTTATAGAAACATCATTAACTGACCATTTTCCAGTCCTCTTAAATTTTAATTTTAATCTAAATCCTGTTAACCATCGAACAAGCCAAATTGACATGAAATAAATAACACAGGATTTTCTATAATTTTTTCGTTCGACGACGTTAATAAGGCGACCGATCTGTTCCTAGACACGTTAATCTCTATAATGAAAATAAATACCATTTGTTTTACAATTCCATGCAGACAACGAACAATAAAGCCCTGGATAATTGTAGGAGTATTGAGGTGCATTAAAAACAGAGACCGCATGCATAAAAACGTCAAACGTAACCCAAATAACGTGATTCTGAAAAAAACTTACAAATGCTACAGGAATTTTTGTACTAATCTTGTGAAAAATCTCAAGAGAGACTACGAGAGATCTGAACTTTCCAAGGCTAAGAAAAGTCCTAAAAAACCTGGGAAATTATTAAAAACGTTACTAATACAAATAAAGTAAGTGCACCACCATTAGAACTTTTAAATTTGTGCGATGATACTAAAATATCAGTTGATGCCGTAAATTTATTCTTTACAAATATAGGGAAAGAACTTGCAAACAAAATTAAATCAAATTTAGAATCTATTGACTCACCATCTAACTTCTTGCACTCTCCTTCATATTCTATAGTTATCCTCGAAATCGATGAAGATGAAGTACATGATGCCATTATGAGCCTACGAAATGACATTGCTGTCGGGTGGGATGGCATACCAGCTCAAATTTTAAAATCAAACCCAGTTCTTACACCTATAATTACTCACCTATGTAACTTGGCGATATCCACTGGGAAGTTTCTTGTCGTCCTGAAAAGGCCAATTGTACATCCCATCTATAAAAGTGGGGACAGAGGCAATTTCACATATTACCGACCAATTTCTGTCCTGCCCGCTCTGTCTAAAGTATATGAGCTTATCCTAAATCGCTATTTGGTTCGCTTTCTTGAATCAAATAGCTTAATCTCCAAAAATCAATTTGGCTTTAGAAGGGGCAGGTCTACCCAGGATGCTGTTACTACCCTGGTAGAGCATGTAGTCACCGAACTTGACGAAGGCAGGAAATGTCTGGGTATTTTCCTGGACCTTTCTAAGGCATTCGACACTGTATCTGTCCCAATACTGTTAAATAAGTTGGAAATGCAGTATCAGGGGTCGTATCCTGGAAATATTTGCAGATTACTTATCAGGTCGGACGCAGTGCACAAAGATAGGCTCTTTTGTCAGCAAACCCGAAGCCCTTGAATTTAAAGTTCCTCAGGGTAGTATTTTAGGGCCACGTTATTCCTGTCCTACATAAATGAGCTTTGTGACTTACCTCTATCTGATTGCCGCATTATAACTTATGCTGATGACACGGTCCTTGTTGTTTCTGGGAACAACTGGCCCGAAACAATTAAGATGGCCGAGAATAATTTTAGAATAGATATGACGTGACTAAATCTTAATTTGCTAACCTTAAATATAGATAAGACTAAATTAATAACTTTTTCTATAAGACCCTCTGCACAACCACCAAGCGAGTGCTTCGATATGCGTGCTCACAATTGCTCCAGTGGGACTTCTCACACTTATTCAAGTGGATAATTGTTTGAACTGGTATAGTCAAGTAGAATCCGTTGCAGGTCGGTTACGTAACCTAATCTACATTTTTAAAACATTACGTAGTTCCGAGGATGCAGATATCCTGTCATCTGTGTACACAGCCCTTTGTGAGTCAATCATATCATACTGTATCCCGATATGGGTTGTGCCTCTAAGACTACCTTCATTAAAGTTGAGCGCGCACAAAGGGTAGTGTTAAAGGTTATGCATAGGCGGCCTTGGAAATACCCCACCGCACACCTTTATATGGATTGTAATGTACCTACAGTTAGGCAACTTTACATCCTTCGCTCCATTCTGCATCTACACTCTACTGTACCTCCAAATAGTTCTTTCACGCCAAGGAGACGTCAAAAAGCAGCATGTCCTGTCAAAACATGTAGAACTTCTTTTGCTAAAAAGCAATTATCCTCGTCAAGCTCGCGGTTATACAATAAACTCGACGAAACGTTACAGATAAATAAGTTGAACGCCTACGAAGTTAAAAAAGGGTAATTTCGTACCTTAGTGAATTAAATTACAGTGCCACTGAAGTTTTAATATCCTAAACCCTACAATCGGTATACATACACATGCACACACACACACACACACACACACACACACACACACACACACACACACACACACACACCATCACATACATTATCATTACTATACTGTTTTACGTTTTATTTTTTTTTTATTTTTTTTTTTGTATTTTCCTTTTCCTTAACTGCCTGCTCTTCAAATGCTCGCCATAATGTAATCACCAATTAAATCAACTCGCTATGCTGTTATATAGAATACGTTTTAAGGAGCCGAACCACTGACTTTCATAACACAGGTTATCCTAGCATGAAAGTCAGGGGATCAACTTATCTATAAGTCCCTTATGCTAGCCATTTTGTTACAATTAATCTACGATAGCATTGTGTTATGTTTGAAGCCTTATTTCTCAATATTTTTATTATTATAATTAGTACCTGGTTGACCGAGCTTTGCTCGGTATTTTTCGCTTGATTTTTTTTACTTCGTGTGTTTTGGAAATTATATTTAGATACAAATTACATACTGATGAAATATAAATAATATTTTTTGATCTTAGCGACATAACAGAAAAAACGGAACTGGTTATTTAAATAAAAAATCATGAGTGCAATTATTTTAATTTAAATTTTCGTGTTTTTAAAAAAAACTAAAAAAAGGGCTCGACAAAATAGATTTTCTCAAAAAAGAAAGGAACATGAAAAAAAAGTTAAAAAAAGTCGGTCTGTCAGTCTGGGCTCGAACCGGGGTTTTACGATTCTGTAACCGACCATTATACCAATTAAGCTACTTATAATCACTAACAATCAGTCAAAATTTACCTTCTTATTCTAACGATATTGTAGCAGTTTTTCATTGCCTAAAAACACGGACAAAAAGACATTCTCTAAAAATAAATCCTAGCTAGATCGATTTATTATCCCCGAAACTCCCTGGACACTAAATTTTATGAAAATCGTTGGAGCCGTTTCCGAGATCCCGATTATATAGATATATATATACAAGAATTGCCCGTTTAATAGTATAGGATATAATTACGCGTTACAATCAATTCAATTTTAGGTTGTTAGGGTCATCTAGTAACATAATAAAATATAAGTACATAGAAAAAAACACTTACAATAAGATAAGAAAACTTGGCGATTAACATAGCGAGGCAGTCACGCATAGATGAGCTAATGACGTCACACGGAAGTGTTGTCAAAATAAGCAATTGAGAAACTGTAGTTGTCCCCCTTTTCTAATGAAGCTACTGCTTTATTAAAAATAAACAAAAGTGTTTTTGAAAAGTGTGTGTCGATATTATACATATTTGTATAACTATGGAGTCTAGAAGTAAGGAGTACCAACTCACATAGTAGAATAATTGAAAAAGTGTTCATTTATAGCAGTAAAGAACAGTTCAAAAACTCTTCATAACAGCGCTAGGGTAGCTACTGGGATGAAATGAACTTAGCAGTTGTCAACGGTTTGAAATGTGCTGCTAAACAGCTCAGTAGCTCTAAAATGTAAAATAATTTAGTAAATATAACCTGGAAAATGTCGTCTATCGCACTAATATTTTTCGGCACGTTCTTTAAAATTTAGCCCGTAGCTATAGAGGCGCCACCCTTATTTAACGATTTTCTATGGACACTTTTCATTAAACCGTCTGTAGTCCTTACTTCTACACTCCATATGTATAACTTTTGTTTCTACAGTAGAATAAGCCGCCTCCATAAGTATTATAACTCTATGGAAACTTCAAACGCGTGAGCTCATAAGAGTTTTGGCGGGAACTTGGCCGTAGACGAATTGTCGCTCCTGTTTTGTCGCTTGTATAATGGTTTGAAGTGGCTTTTGATACGTAATGATGCAATTTTGTGAATTAAGTATCAGCGCGTGTGAACTATTTGAGAAAACGGCGAAACAAGTGCTTTGGTGTCGATATAAACCTCAAGTTATTTTGATCACTTGGGTGCCTTATGAACTTGAGTGACTGTCGTCATCAACTGTCCGCTGGGTTGAGTTGAGCTGTCGTCAAAATCTCCCAAGGGCTTCACAATGTGATGCATCAGCAGAATGTGAAGAAAAAGAATATAAAAATGAAGATTCCGAAAGAAATGATAGGCTCAGAAAGGCTAGAACCCAGAGCCGTAAAGCCAGTTCATTGAAAAAAAGTGAACTCATGAGCTGTCAAAATTATCAATCTTAGAGTTTTGGCGGAAACTTGGATGACGACGGACTGTCGCTCCCATGAATGTTAGAGAACAGGAGAACGATCACCGTAGAAAATAGTGTCCCAGAAATATGGACACCATCAGTGAGGCGCTGCGATCGCAATGTTCTCTCAATAAAAGTCATTTTCAGTCTATTTTTCCGATCAGATGCTAAACCACTTACACATTCACGCACAAGAAAATATTTCTCCATTTTTTAATGTTTCTTATTGCCAAAAATTACAAAATTACGGAGCATGAAATTTTCGCAATAAAAATGAAATGAAAACTTGTACATTATTTAACCAACTTCATCTACTTGTACTCATAAACAGCTAACTTCGCAGTCACTACTCACCGACGTCAGCGCCGCTGTACATTCTACAGTTTTCAAGGACAGGCGGGCTATGCTTTAGTACGTAGTGACCGTTCTCCTGTTCTCTAACCTTCATGGTCGCTCCTGTTTTGTCGCTTGAATAATGGTTTAAAGTGGATTTTAATTCGTAAAAGTGATGTGATTTTGTGAATTAATTGTATGCGCATGTGAACTATTAAAGAAAACGACGAAACAAGTGCACTTTATTTTGATCACTTGGGTGCCTTATGAACTTGAGTGACTGTCGTCATCAACTGTCCGCTGGGTTGAGTTGAGCTGTCGTCAAAATCTCCCAAGGGCTTCGCAATATGATGCATCAGCATATTGTGAAGAAAAGAAAAATAAGCGTGGGAACCTTGAAACTGGACTGATAATTCTATATGGGTTGAAATTTATAAAGATTATAATATAAAGAAGACTTGGCTTTAACCTTTGTGGTTTTTGAAAATATGAAGAATTAAAGAAAATAAGACGGCTTCGGCCTTGATGGGTTTTGAAGAGATGAAAAGAAGAAAAATAAGACTTGGTTCCGGCCTTTACACTTCAAAATTCTATATGCAAATTAAAAAAAAGATAAGACTGTATGGCTTAGTTACTTTGCCTACTCTCTCGAGCGAATAATAAAACAACAATAACAATCTAAATTTGACAGTGTTGTATTTGTAGGTATCTCCAATAGGATAGGAATAGGATAGTTATCAGTTACTTTTAATAATCTCTCGTTAGAGCAGAGATACTAAGGTATTATGCTAAAGATATGGAGAGTACGTGTATAAGATACTAATGTAGTGATTACTAAGCGTATATTCTCTTTGACTTTGGGTGTAATAAAAAGTAGCAGTCTGCAGTTTACAGACTACTGCAGCCTGCAACTGCGTTGGTAAGATTATTTATAGCTTAATATAATTATTTCAATTAATCCTATCCTGCTATAAAATATTTGCGCATGCTAAGTTTTTTCTACAAGATTTCCATAAATTAATTTTCCTTCAAATGATCAAGTTATTTACCCTAACCATATTTTGCTTGTAACAAAACTAAATACGTTAAAAGTACCATCTCACAGTAAGGTAACATTATGGTCTATACCAACACAATATTATCTATCATCAATTAAAAATCAAAATGTTGATTACTTGTCACCCCATGACTGTGGAAGATTGCCTAGTTACCACTAAAACGGGTCTCTGCTTCTCTACACTAACCATATGAGACACAGCAGCATGAAGCTGCTATGTTGTGATGATATTCTTTGCGAATGTGGTCCTTCATCTCTTGAGATGACCCATTCATAATAGTTACAGCCTATATATGCCTCACATATGGGCCTCCTTAGTTCTGAGAGTGTTTTTATGGCAATTAAATGTTACTACTGGTTTGATATTTCAGGTGCATGTATAAACTTTTGAGAATAATTATAAGACTTCAAAAAAACCAAAGAAGAAACTGCTCAACCTTAACCGATCAAATTAAGTCAATTAGACAGACTCATAACAAAATGGAGATTTGCAAAAACAATTTGGTAACACAAGAAAATTCTAAGTTGTCAAAAAAATATTACCGAAGAGCTGAACACAGGTAATAAATGTTTAAATTCATATTTTTAAATGTAAACTAATATTAAAACTTAAAGTTTAAAATTATATCATACATAATAACATCTATATCATATATAACATTTTGTTAGTAGTAAATTTTATGAATATTTTCAAATGGTATTTTAAAGTTGTTAATAAATACTTTACTATGTTATCCTTCCATCTTCTATAAAAATAGAGGGCTGGATATAAATCTCTCCGTTAAGGAAGGATGTGGTCAAAATTAGCAGGATTGTGATAATAGTTTTGCTTCTATGGAATATTCTTTATCAAAATGTCAGATTAATGGTGCAGTGATTTAGTACCAGAGATTTCCCATTATCAGTCTGGGTATAATATGCCTTGAAGAAACAAAAATGGTTATATCACCATTTATCAGAAGTTATTTGCCATGTCCCATTGAAAAGGAAACAGGTTCGGAAGGACCAATTTAAAACGAACCAGACGGGCGGGAACGTTCGATATAGAAACAGAAGGGAGGAATCGAGGCTTCTCTCGATCCGGCCTCCTATAACGCCTACGTTGGGTTCGGGAACAACGTATGTGATCTCCGCAACGGAGTAACACACTAGGGCGATAACCTCTTTCTTTTTCAACAAGTAGGTTCAGACGGGGATTACGGGTCTTCCGAAGTCGTCCCGGTCCCGACGCCTTAATTCTTCGATGTGGACTGTATAACTTTAGGGATGAATTACTTGGGAATAAAACAGCAATTATCTTCAAACCGTTCAGTGAGAGAGTAATCACTTTTCCCTATCACTTCCCTACACTAATTCTTGACTGCTGGTTTTTCACTTTTCCCGAAGGATTTTCTTATTTTTCCGAACTATTTCCCCGAACGAATTGCAATCGTCGTTGTTGTCCTCTGCAGGGCATATATATGCCGTGCAGGTCTCGGGCCTCGGGGTGTACCCCTTTACCCGGATGTTCCTCACGGCACACTACAATGTGCCGGTCCTGGGCGCCTTGGTGTTACAGGCGTTGTTTTAGCGACTTTTGTCGCAGTAGGGTAAATTCTTCGTTAAAGGAGGTTGTCTCAATAATTGTGTTTAACACAAATTATTTTGTCAGAGTTGGCCTTTCTGCGGCATTGTGGGATTTACTCAACTCCCTAATCTATATAGGGAGGAGTTCTCTTGGATAGGGTCGCCCGTCCGGCGGCCTTGCATGCAACGGCGCGAAGCCGTTGAGGTGTTCGTGTGGTCCGTTGTCGGCACGGTCAAACATACCGCGCGCCAGCCGGACCACGAATTCATGTAAGCTCTCCATCTTGAGGTTGGCCGCTATGACGTCATTACGGACGTAGCGACCCGCACCGACTATGGTTCTTAATGACAAATTCTGCTGGGCCTGAAGTCGCCGCTTCTGACGATCGCTCAGGAGTGCATACCAGGCCGGAGCAGCGTATGTTAGCAAGGGTCTTATGTAGGTTTTGTAAATGGTTATCTTCGACTTTGTCGGTAACTTGGATGTCAGGACAGGACGGAGCATTGCCCGCGCACATCGAGCTTTGCGTATAGCAGAGTCAACGTGCGCAGTCATACGCAGCATCCTGTCAATCCGACATCCAAGGTAGGTCACGGCCTTCTCATATGCGATCTCCTGGCCTCTGAGGGTTAGTGGTGGTGGTAGGTTTCTGTAGCGGCGAGTGAGTAGAGCGGTCGTCTTGCTAACATTGACGGCCATCCTCCACTCATCCAACCATGGTGGCAGCAGGTCCAGCAGACGTTGCATCCTGGCAGCTGCTATGTGGGCTCTTCTGGACGACGTGAAGTATGCGCTGTCATCCGCAAATAGCGCTAGTTCGACGTCGTCCTCCCATTCTTGCAAGTGTCCTGCCAGGGTGGGTATGTCATTAGTGTACGCCGCGTACAGGGCTGGAGATAGACAGCTGCCCTGTGGCACACCAGCTGTTATGGTCTTTATTGCGGACACGGCGTCCTCTACGCAGACGTAGAACTTCCTGCCTTCCAGGAAAGACGCCACTAGCCGCAATATAGCAGGAGGGATACTTGTTTGAACATCTAACTTGTAGAGTAATCCTGTGTGCCACACCCGGTCGAACGCCTTCTCGATATCGAGAAAGACGCCCAACGATATGCGGCCACGGTTGTGTTCGGCCGCAAGCAGGTGCAGCACTCGGTCAGCTGTGTTGCTGTTGAGTGACCCCTCCTGAATCCATGTTGCTCCGCCCGAAGTTGGATGCACGGGCGGAGACGTCTTAACAATAATCTTTCGCACAGTTTAGCTATATGCGGTAGCAGCGTGATCGGCCTGTAGTTGGCAGCTCTACGCCTGTCCTTCCCGGGTTTCGGCAAGACGATGACTTTGCCTTTCTTCCAGTCCTCCGGGAAGTGGGATGTCCGCAATATTCCGTTGTAGAGCCGACCTATCTCTACAAGGACTCTATTGGGCAGCTGTCGTAGTGCAGCATTAGTAATCCCGTCGTGCCCCGGCGCCTTCCTCGGTTGCAGGCGGGTTACTGTCCTCCGCAGTTCAGCGGGGGAGATAAACCACTCTCCTGCAAGCGGTGGCGCGGGCGACGACAGGAGCTCCTGCACGCGGCTCTCTTTCCTTGTATGGGATTCCAGGAACTCCGCACTTGCGGGTTCGGCATAAACTGCACCTCGAAGTGCTCAGCTAGGATATCCGCTCTGCCCTTGGCATCGTAACATTGAATGCCCGCGTTGTTAGTCAGCGGGCAAACAGGTGGTCGTGTTTTCGTTAACTGTCGGTTCAATGTATAGAGCGACGCATGTTGTTCGTCCGCCTTCCATATGCGCCGCTCCCAGGCCTCTCCTCTGTGGGCCTGTATTGCAACCGACAGTTCGTCTGATATGGTGTTAAGTTTTCTCTTTACTCTAGGGCAGCGAGTACGCGCCCAGAGCTTCCTCAGCGCTCTTTTATGGTTGAGCTGCACGCGTAGTCTTAGCGGCAGCTCTTCTTTTCTCCCCGAGAGAGGGTCGATCGTAGAGGCCGCGTTGAGAGCCTCCTTGATGCTCGTGGAAATTCTGGTTGCAGCGGCCTCTACGTCGTCCGCTGAGGTGATCGGTGTATGGACTGGAAGTCTCTCCTGCAGGTGTTGGTGGTAGAGCCTCCAGTCAATCTTAGTCTTGACAGCTCTGGGCGGTGAGGTCACTGCCTTAGTGCCAAGGGTTATCAGAATCGGGAGGTGCTGCGTGTTCAGGTCATACAGCACTTCTACCACTACTGGGTAGTTGACGTTCTTAGTGAGCACGATGTCTAATACATCCGGACGCCTCCTAGGGTCGCTAGGGATATGCGTCGGTTCCTCGGGACCTAGAACGTCGTAATCATGGTGTTCTGCATCTTCATAAAGTTCACGACCCGGCGGGGTGATCACTCTGGACCCCCACGCCGGGTGTTTGGCGTTCAGGTCCCCGGCGATGATGGTGGGTGTTGTACCTTCCATTACCGTCCGGATGTCTGAGGAGTGAAATGGAGTCCCTGGCGGGCGGTATGCTGCAAAGATCTTAAGTTCCTCGCCCGCCGCCTCCATTTTTATGCCGATTGAACGCATCGTCTGGAAGTCTGGCAGGTCCAGCTCCTGGTGGACGATGTCTCTCCTCACCAGGATCGCTGTCCCTCTGTAAGCGACCCCTTGAGGATCGACCTCGTCTCTCCTGTATATATGATAGTTAGGCAGCTTAAGATGCGTTGAAGGTCTTAATTTAGTTTCACCCAGCAAAATCACCTGGATGTCCTGTTGCTGGGTGAGAGTGCGGAGTTCATGGATCCTTTGACGAATCCCGTCCGGGTTCCAGTATAGCAGGCGCAGGTTATTATCCTCCATAATGCCTTGCCAGTAAGGTTGCCAGCGCCTTCATGACGGCGGTAACGGGATCTGTCCCGGCCCTAATGTCGGCCAGGACTTGTGTTCCGACTTCGATGGCTATGCCTACTAATCTGTGAATAGCATCGGCCGTCTCGAAGTCGGAAGTTGGTGGTCTGCGTTCTGCATTACGCTTTTGTGAAGGCACTGGTCTCGGGGCATTGGTTTCGGTCTTCCTTTGCACAGAGCGCGCTCTATGTGTGGAGCGGGCTCTGCTTTCCGGTAGGGCCCTTTCTGGCGCTCTACTTGCCGTAGCTGGTGCTGATATTTTTGCAGCAACCTGCGCCTGCGAGGCTATCGGTCCTGTGGTAGTAGGGGTAGAGGTCACAGCCTGAGGAGGAGGCTGCTCCGTTCTCTTACTCCTGTTCCTCCGCCTCTTCCTCCTGGAGGGTTGCCTCTCGGTGGCGTCGTTGGCAGGAGGTCGGAGAGTCGCCCCGGTGGTTGCCCTTTGGTCTGTGGGACCAACCGTTTCTGATGGTACTACAGGAGGGGGTGGGGGTGGGGCTGATTGCCTACCCTTTCCTCTGGTGATGGTAGCCCACCCGTCCTCCTGTATAGTGACGGCCTTTGGGCGACTTTGGGGGATCCTCTTTGGGTTCTCCGGCAGTAGCCCAGGTAAGACGATCCCCTGCTTCCTGGCTATCCTCCTCAGGACCGGGCAGCGGCGATCGTTAGCCGTATGGTTCTTGGCGCAGTTTGCGCACTTAGGCTCCTCCTCTCTACCCCTTGGGCAAAGGCTGGCAATATGTTCACCGGCACAGCGAACGCATTTCACTGGCCTAAAACAGTTAGCGGAGGCATGTCCGAAAGCCTGGCAACGGTGGCATTGTGCCGGTCCGGTCTTCCTCTGCCAGGCTTCGATGACGACTCCTCTCATGTAGAAGAGCTCGTCGAGTTGGTAAAGTTGCTGTAGCCGTTCTAGGCTCAGATGCTCCAGCTGTGCATAGTAGAGGCAGCCCGGTCTGCCCCTACGTGGTGGTATAGCCTTCACATAATTGATGGGGAAGCCCTTTGCCCGAATAGCCTCCTCAATCATTTTTGTGTCGGTGCCCACAGGCAGGCCACGGATGCCCACTTTAGTGGGCTTCTCCTCTGTCGGTGTGTAACAATACCACGACATGGTTTTATCCTTCTCGGAGAGTTCTACCATGTACCTCTGTATGGTACGGAACTCATCCGGGCTCTGTGGAGTGAACCTAACTCCTTTCCCGAACGGACGGGCATTAGGTGGATGGCCCAACTTCTCATTAAGGACCTTAAAATGCCTGGTCCAGTCCGGGAGGCATTCTGCGACAATCGGCGGATATCTCTTCTCCTTTTCTTTCTCAGTTTTTTGAGGTTGTTCCGCCGATTGTGGTCGTGGTACTGCTGGGGCCGCAGCCATGTGGGCGTAGCTCGTTGATGGCCGCTGTCCATCATCCTAAGCTAACTCGGACGGGTTGGTAATTTGAACCGGGGATGACCTTCCGGCTGATGCAGCTAGGGTTGCATATGTTGTCGAGCCCCAGCTGTAGGACTCCTCACCTCCTTGCTCAAACTGGGCCGAGTCATGACTTCTTCGGTCCGGTGAGATGGATGGCGGCTGTTGCGGTGGTGATGGTGACTTAGGAGGTGAGGTGTGGACCTTCCTCCTGGTCTCTGCTTGGGGCTCCTCATCATCCGAAGACGCTGATGATGGCTCAGATGAATGTCGAACACGTTGCCTCTTCTCGTAGAGAGAGGCTTCGGTCTCAGGAGGTGTGTGCCTTCGTGGCGTCTTCATGGGCCGCTGAGGTTGAGAGGGCAGCAGTTCACGCCCAGTCGTACACTCAGGTACGATGGGGGAGAGTGCAACCCTAGCTGCGGCCTCCTTACCCGGCGACGAAGGTTTCCGGGTTGGTATTTGGGAGTAAGACGAGACTACTCTCGTCCTCTCCGGGTTGAATATATCGCGATAGGCGATAGGTCTGTCCAATACGCCTGGTCGATCCGGTGGTTTCCTTACTCTCGGAGGAGGTTCCCCCTTATCGTTCCCTGACATCCTAACCTACCAGTCAGTGTCAGCGGTAGTCTAACTAAGGCCCTATCTATCTTCCAAACGATCGGCAGCAGGTGTTGATGCGCGACGCGGATGGTGGTGATGTTGTTATGGAGACTTTCCACACTGTGGGCACTGCCTACCCCTTTTATAGCAAAAGGGTTGGGGGAAGTGCAAAGGTGGCACTTTAATACGCGACTAGGCACAGAATGCACGAAACGCATAAAGTGCCAAGAATCACCTAGGGGCCGGTGACCTCGACGCCTCACGGAATCACGGGACTCAACGATCGGCGGAGTTTGTCGTACCGGCGGTTATTTGCAGCCACTGTATACTGCAAGTAACGCACACCTAGGAGATCCTTAATTGCAATAAAACCCGTTCACTAAGCTACCCCCAGAGCTATACGCGAAAGTGAGCCGCGCCATTCGCGTGCTTGCGCAACTTAATTACATGAATTTGTACTATTACTCTCTCACGTTTCACTTAATTTCTTTATTCACATAAGTCATATACAAATACAAGTTATCTATTTAGATAGCACAAAACAATATCTACACCATGATATACATTATATTTTCGTATCACAAAAATCCTTTAATTTATAAAACAAAATATGCCTATTTTAATCACAAATTCAAAGTCCAAACTTCTTAAATATTTAACACAGAAAGTTAAATCAATGTTTCCCACTTGAATTTATACATATGTTAACTAATACAATAGTTTAATTTACATTTTCTCTATTTATTTCACTATTTAAAACACTTTTAAATTTCTTATACAAAACTATCATTATTTCACTTATACACAGGAATTTTCACATAAAAATAACACAGAATTCACCTTTTTAGCACGTACAATCAACCTGAAATGTTTTACAAGTCATTTTTACATAAATTGCTGAAATTACAAACATTTTAAATTTTTACATATTTGGCCTCCTAGGGGCGTGGTCAGCGTGCTTCCGTGAACTCACACTATTTGAACAACTAACTTTGCACGTCTCTCGGCTATAGAAAAAATGAAATTCAGAAATACACTTAATTTTAACAATATTAGATAAATAAGTGCTTCTACACAATTTTCAAACTGTAGGAAACTATCTCTGATAAGATTCTTATCAGTTATCATGTTTCTTATCAGATAACAATACAAGTGAATGTTTTCATTAATCAATCATAACAAATAGGCATTTGTTTTCGTACAAACATATCATACTTATACAAGACAATACTTATGCAATTAACTTCCGTTAATTCTGTTTGTGCACAGAGTGATCATCTCGACCGGGGAACAAATCCGATCTCTAACTTCACTTTAATATTCCTTTGAATTTACATCGTTGGAAAGACGATTTCAACCGGGGAACAAATCCGGTAACATAATTTATAACATAAAATTCCCTATATGAATTCATTGAAAGATATTACTTAGAAAACAGTAAACTAGTCCGGCCTGGGAGTCGAACCCAAGACCTTCATATCATTAATTCGACATTTCTTTAAGATTTAACTAAGCATTTTCTTATCAGAACATCTCCATTGGACAATGAGTCTTTGAAAAGTTATTCGTCATCGGTTGACTTAACAAACTGAAACATTCTTATAGGCGCGTCGCCAACAATCTCCCCCCCCGTGCGTTAGCACCATCATTTGGGAGGCGTCGCGGGTACCAGGACTATTATTCTGGATGTAGGTCTCCTCAAGATACCTGTGCTAGTAATGACGTCAACCACTCTGGTGTGACCGTCTGGTCCCGGTAACGTTCTACTAATTTTGCCTTTCGGCCACGTATTTCGCGGCAACGAATGATCTATTATCAAAACAATATCGCCCTCTTTAGGTTCCATGAACTTTCCGTTATTACCCGTTCGCGGTATTAAGGTAGGCATGTATTCCTTCAGCCACCTTGTCCAAAAATGGTCGGCTAACCTCTGTGCAGCTTTCCAATTGAGTTGACCCGTCAGATGCTGCTCTAGAAATAATCCAGGTGGTCGATCACCACATGAGCGTCCCAGAAGAAAATGATTGGGTGTCAATCCCTCTTCAGGACTATCCATACTGAATGTTACCAGAGGCCTGGAATTTACTGTGTGCTCTGCTTCTAAAAGCAACGTATGTAGAATTTCCTCTCGTGGGCTCCTTTCTCTGAGCGTAGCGGTCAACGCAATTTTAATCGATCTTACTAACCTCTCCCAGGCGCCACCCATGTGCGGTGCTCCCGGAGGTATAAATTTCCATTTAATATATTTCTTAAATGACTCAATTTTCATGCTCTCATGGCATTCTTCGCATGCTTTCAATAATTCTTTATTCGCAGCTTTGAAATTTGTCCCGTTATCGCTGTATATAACGGCTGGTTTTCCTCTTCTGGCGATAAATCGCCTCAACGCCATTATCATTGACGCTGGTGTCAACGAGGCTGCTAATTCCAGATGTACTGCTCTGGTAGTCAGACACGTGAATAAAACACCCCAACGTTTTTCGTGTCGCCTTCCTATAGTCACACTCATAGGACCGAAATAATCCACAGCTGAGCATGTAAAAGGTGGTTCATGATGAGTTATTCTCTTCAGAGGAATATTTCCTTGTGGCACGTTCTGCGGTTTTGACCTGTATGTCCTGCACCACTGACAATGATGTGACACACTTCGTACTACATTACGTAAGTTCAAGACATAAAATTTCTGGTTTACCTCATTCATCACCGTCTGGTGATTGGCATGTCCAAAATGATGATGAACTTCTCTAATCATCATTTTAACGATTTCGTGTTTACCGTCCAATATGACAGGTTTTTCTACTTTCCTCGGTCAAATTAGACTTGAAAGGTAAACGTCCATTTAAACGGAGTAAGTTATCTTCTCCTATTTCCATAGATAATTTACTTAAGCGTGAACTTCTTTCAACACTTTTGCCTGCTTTCAAGCATTTTATTTCCGAATAAAAACACTCGTCTTGAAACTTCCAAATTAATAATTCCGCTTTTTTCAAGAGCGCTATGTCCAACGCGCCATCGGGTCCTTTAACCGACTTTGCTAAAACTTTGTTGGAACACATAACCGACTTTTCGGCTGCGTCGTCGGGTCCTTTAACCGACTTTCTTAAACTCTTGAATTTTTCTACCGCTTGTAAGGTGCGTGTAGTTGCCCCAAGGAATTTCTTAAAGCTGCTAAATCGTCCGTAGTCGGGTAGACTTAACGGTTCTTGCTTTCTTAACGCATTTACGCCCTTCGGCGATTTTTCTTCACCTGTATTCTAAGCTTTTTATGGTGTCCACTTGTTTGGGCCATAAATCAGGACTTTTCCTGAGGAATTCAGGTCCTTGAAACCAGCGATGACTTACATCGAAGGTGGAAGGAAAATTTCTAGTGGCGTCGTCTGCCACATTTTGTGACGTTGGAACCCATCGCCATTCACATGGCTTACTGTGATCATCGATCTCAGCCAATCGATGAGCAACGAATGGTTTAAAAGCGCGAGGATCTGACTTAATCCACGCTAACACTGTACGTGAGTCTGTCCAAAATACTCTCTCGGACATCTCGTACTTGCTCTCTTTACTAACCGATGCAGCCAGCCTGCTACCCATAAGAGCTGCTTGCAATTCAAGCCTTGGAATCGAAATTGGTTTCAATGGCGCTACTCTTGCCTTTGCGGCGATCAGCGTAATCCGCCTTATTCCTAGCTCGTCCGTGGTGACGTAATACACCGCAGCAGCGTATGCTTTTTCACTAGCATCCGTGAAAGTGTGTAACTCTCCCTTGCCGACGCCTTCAGCAACGGGTCTAGGTACCTCTAAATGACCTAATTTCTTCACTTCCGATATCCATTTACAAAATAACACGTGTAATTCGTGTGAAACTTCTTCATCCCAAGAGATGCCTGTCCTCCATACTTGCTGGATCAGCGACTTCCCTTGAATCGTTATGGGTGATGCGAGTCCCAAAGGATCGAAGACTGACATCACAGCGCTAGTTATCTCCCTCTTCGTAGGCGGTCGTAAACCTTCCATCACCTCTTCCGGTGTGTTACGAAGACTTGTGGAGAAACTTATTATATCCCGTTTGATATTCCAAATCAAACCTAACGTGCGCTCTGTGTGCTCTTTATCTCCCAGCGAAGCACTGTCGCTCTTATATTTATTTTCCATTTTACTTAAAACTTCGGGTCGGTTGCTAGCCCATCCCCTCAGTTGGAAAGAAGCATGTTTATGTAATTCATACATATCGTTTACTATCCTTTCGGCCGTCGTCACGTCGGGAAATGCCTGTAGATAGTCATCCATATAAAAATTGCTTTCCGTGGCGGAAGCTGCTTCTGGATAGATATGTGCGTTGTCCTGCGCATTCCTATTCTTTACGTATATAGCGATGCATGGTGATGATGCCGCTCCAAATATGAGTGACGTCATTCTATACTCTTCCGGTGGCGCGTCACGATTGTGCCGCCATAAGAATCGAAGGCTATCCCTGTCGTCATCCCGGATTTTCACTTGCAGGAACATTTCTTTAATGTCTGCCATTACTGCCACGCTTCCTTCTCTGAATCGTAGCAGAACTCCGAACAACGACTTCAATAAGTCCGGTCCGGTTAACAATGCATCATTGAGACAACGTCCGCCCGTCTTTGCGGCGGCGTCGAAAACTATCCTTATTTTCCTTTTTTGTGGGTGAGTCACTGCGAAGTGAGGAAGGTACCACGTACGTGGGGAAATGGGAATATGGTTCGCTTTCTCTGCGTAACCATTAACGATGAGATTTTCAATTTGCTTCTCATATTCCTTTTTCAACTCGCTATTTTTGTCGAGCTTTTTTTCAATATTCAACAGGCGACTTTCAACCTGCGCTCTATTCGACGGCATGCACTCATTGTCTGTGCGCCATAACAAAGCAGTCTCGTACCTATTATTAGGTATACGACGTACCGTTTTGTTCAAAATACTTAAGGCTCGTTCTTCTGGGTCGTTCGCGGGCTTTCTAGCCGACACTCCCAGAGATTCCAAACTAAAATAATCCTTGATCAATTTATCCACATCTTCCTCCTTCTTGGTGGAAATGTGGTTAACGATCTTGATCGGTTTAATACCACCCGATATGTGACCATGTAAAACCCATCCAAGTTTGGTGAGCGATGCTACAGGTAGGTTCTTACCTCCTGAAATTAATTCACGAGTAACTATGAGATGCCAATTGTCCTGACCAATTAATATGGTAGTTTTGGACCTCTCATACATCAACTCATCCTTAATCGGTGTCAAATGAGAACACCGTTGCAATAATTCTCGGCTTACCGACTGAGGAGAAAGGTTAAGTGACTTAATTGTTTGTACACTTATCTCTTCCAAGTCGCTCGAGTAAATGCCTTTTATCTTAACGTTTAAGCGATACGAACTGTCGTCGTTAATTCGCTTACCTCCCACGGCTTCGATACGTAATCCCTCTTTACGTCCGCGAGGCGCTAATTTCTGAGCCATCCACTCCTCTATGAGTGTCATGGTCGATCCCTCATCCAGAAGAGCTGTTGTCTTGACCTTTCCTCTAGGTCCATACAACTCGACCGGTATAATCTTTAAGTATGCACATGCCAGTGCATTCACTGTACTAACAGTTGTGATCTGAGCATCTTTACCCCCCTCCTCCCCTTGTGGCGAGGTTTTTTCATTGGGGTATCGGTGTAGCATTCGATGATGTGACATTCTACATCCCTCTACACCACATTTTTTCGCTTTGCACTCTAACCTCCTATGGTTAGGTGACAAACATTGGAAACATACTTTCGCTTTTTTGACCGCTTCCCATTTCTCGCGAATATTCATGTCCTTAAACTTGTAACAACTCACTATAGAGTGCTCCTTGTTGCATATAACACACTTATGTGTTACCCGACTTACAGGCTTGTCCTGGGTTGTCATAACCACTTGTCGGTTGTGCCCTTTATTATTTCGGCGTTCTAGACGCTCGCTCGAATTACTTCGGCGCATATAGCGCTCGCTCACGGCACAACTGCGTACACCTCCCTTTGAAGTGTGTACAGTTTGCTTCCTGAATTCAGGACGCTTCCTTTTTTCAGGCGCATTTTCATTGTTTAAGGACGCTCCAAATTGTTCACTCAATAAATTTAAAAACTTGGCCATCTTCTGTAACTCTGGCTCCAAAGGATACTGAGCTCGATATTCAAACCATTTAAATTTAATCATAGTTCCGAGTTTCTCCACTATGCGGCTCACTAACTCCGGTGAGTACAAATACTGTGGTTGATTCAACGCTTGTATCGTGGCAACCACGTTCGTAATACGACTTGCAAAAGATCCTATATTCCGGCAATCTTCTGCCAATCTTGGCATACGCTTTACATTCTCGATTTCGGCTAGAATGAGCATCTCAACCCTACCGAATCTTCTTTCGAGAGCGTTCATTATTTCTTCCGGTTCACACAAAGTAAATAACAGCGACTTTACCGCCTCTTTAGTGGTGCCCTTTAATGCCTTCCTAAGACGTGCAACATTTTGCACCCCTGAAAATTGGCTTCTCGTGTCTTCAAACACCGTTTTGAAAATTATCCATTCACCCGGGTCTCCATCGAACACCGGTAATTCCTGGAGGAAATGAAGCTGGGAAGACTTATCTTTACCAGCTATTTTTATTGCACTCACAATTGCTTCGGTCAATTCTGACACCTCACTCGCGTGTGTTTTTTGTGCATTTCCTTGGTTGCGCTCGATCTTCGCCCCTTTGCGGCGTGATCCTTTACACGCTTCCTTATCAGTAATATCGGGTTGTGCTACACTGACCGGCGCGCTCATTATGGTCTGCTGAACCCAACTCCTTACGAAAGGTTCCACCTGAGTATTCCGCTCTTCATCATCCTCACTCGATTCGATCTCCTCTTCTCGGTTGAGTCGTGCCAACTCCAATTGAGACTTGGCTAAGGCAGCAGCTGCCTGTGCTCGTTCGAGCTCTGAGCGTTCGAATTTAATCCGCGCCTCTAATTCGGCTTTCAGCCTCGCCGATCGCGATGACCTACTACCTCTCTGTGACCCTTTGTCACTAGTGTGCCCGATTACTGTCCTTGACGATGCCGCTTCTTCGGTCCTTTGACCTACTTTTTCGACCACCGTTTCACTTCTGGATATAACGGATTGTTGTGCGGTGCTGGCCTGCGTACCACTGGTGTCCGTCCTGTTGCTTGTCGTTGCCATGGACGTCCCTGAGTCCCACGTGCATGTGGACGTGTCGGTGGTGGCTCCACTTGAAGGAGTTGCTCCATTTGACGCAGTAGCTGTGGTCGCTCCAGATGGTTCCGCTTCTTTGGCTTTTCTTGAGAGCCCTGTCCTTGTCCTGCTCCCTTCGCTTCTCCCTGTCTGGTCTTGTGCCTTCGTCATCCTGCAGGAAGGTGATTGTTGGCCTACGGTCCCTAACTGTCCCTACGGTCCCTACAACCCCTTACCTACAACCCTTCTACACCCCAACCTAACACCACTACCCCTCCCCCCCCCCTTATCTCCCAACCCTACAATCCTACTACCACCCTAACAGCCCTATCAGCCCTATCAATCCTGGACGGGGCCTACCGAGGTGAGCCGTCCAGGGATGGAGTCGTGCAGGAATGGAATGGAGGAAAGGTTTAGGAACTGTCCTGCCAAGGAATATGACGAAACAGTCGAGCGGTAGTGCAAGCGCAGTCTCGCTCGAGAGAACTGCTCCACCCGAAGGTGTTGTGACAGAGCCCGACCGTTTGGCACCGTTAGGTGGTCGGGATGTATGCTGTGCTCGCCGCCGAGTTGCCGGTGACGCCTCGTCCGAGCGCCCTCCTCCGGCCGCGATGCAGTCAGGTGCCCACGCGCACCCTCGCCTGGCAGCAGCAGCGGTGGATGCTTCTTCTTGCACCCTCTGATGACCTGACAGGAAATGCCGGACACGGTCGTCCGACAGGAAATGCCAAGCACGCTTGCCCGACAGGAAAAATGCCAAGCCCTGCTTGGCCACGATGAGTGCCTTCACAAGACACCTGCGCCCGGCTGCGATACGTGCCCCATGCGAGCACACGCCCCAGGCCGCAATCCCGGTTTTCTTTCTTCCGGTAGTTCCAGATCCAGTCCTTCAGCGCTGACGTCCTGGTCTTCTGGCCTTTGGTCCTATTGCTTCAGCTCAAACCTCCGGCTTCCTTCGGTTGCTGATCTTCACTCGGCTCCGAAGGTCTTCTTTTTCCACAACCAGCAGTCCACAGCTGGTTCCTTGATCCAGCTGGCGGGGTTCGGGTGGTCCTTTTAATCCGGCTCCGAAGGTCCAATTGAAAAGGAAACAGGTTCGGAAGGACCAATTTAAAACGAACCAGACGGGCGGGAACGTTCGATATAGAAACAGAAGGGAGGAATCGAGGCTTCTCTCGATCCGGCCTCCTATAACGCCTACGTTGGGTTCGGGAACAACGTATGTGATCTCCGCAACGGAGTAACACACTAGGGCGATAACCTCTTTCTTTTTCAACAAGTAGGTTCAGACGGGAATTACGGGTCTTCCGAAGTCGTCCCGGTCCCGACGCCTTAATTCTTCGATGTGGACTGTATAACTTTAGGGATGAATTACTTGGGAATAAAACAGCAATTATCTTCAAACCGTTCCGTGAGAGAGTAATCACTTTTCCCTATCACTTCCCTACACTTATTCTTGACTGCTGGTTTTTCACTTTTCCCGAAGGATTTTCTTATTTTTCCGAACTATTTACCCGAACGAATTGCAATAAAACCCGTTCACTAAGCTACCCCCAGAGCTATACGCGAAAGTGAGCCGCGCCATTCGCGTGCTTGCGCAACTTAATTACATGAATTTGTACTATTACTCTCTCACGTTTCACTTAATTTCTTTATTCACATAAGTCATACACAAATACAAGTTATCTATTTAGATAGCACAAAACAATATCTACACCATGATATACATTATATTTTCGTATCACAAAAATCCTTTAATTTATAAAACAAAATATGCCTATTTTAATCACAAATTCAAAGTCCAAACTTCTTAAATATTTAACACAGAAAGTTAAATCAATGTTTCCCACTTGAATTTATACATATGTTAACTAATACAATAGTTTAATTTACATTTTCTCTATTTATTTCACTATTTAAAACACTTTTAAATTTCTTATACAAAACTATCATTATTTCACTTATACACAGGAATTTTCACATAAAAATAACACAGAATTCACCTTTTTAGCACGTACAATCAACCTGAAATGTTTTACAAGTCATTTTTACATAAATTGCTGAAATTACAAACATTTTAAATTTTTACATATTTGGCCTCCTAGGGGCGTGGTCAGCGTGCTTCCGTGAACTCACACTATTTGAACAACTAACTTTGCACGTCTCTCGGCTATAGAAAAAATGAAAGTCAGAAATACACTTAATTTTAACAATATTAGATAAATAAGTGCTTCTACACAATTTTCAAACTGTAGGAAACTATCTCTGATAAGATTCTTATCAGTTATCATGTTTCTTATCAGATAACAATACAAGTGAATGTTTTCATTAATCAATCATAACAAATAGGCATTTGTTTTCGTACAAACATATCATACTTATACAAGACAATACTTATGCAATTAACTTCCGTTAATTCTGTTTGTGCACAGAGTGATCATCTCGACCGGGGAACAAATCCGATCTCTAACTTTACTTTAATATTCCTTTGAATTTACATCGTTGGAAAGACGATTTCAACCGGGGAACAAATCCGGTAACATAATTTATAACATAAAATTCCCTATATGAATTTATTGAAAGATATTACTTAGAAAACAGTAAACTAGTCCGGCCTGGGAGTCGAACCCAAGACCTTCATATCATTAATTCGACATTTCTTTAAGATTTAACTAAGCATTTTCTTATCAGAACATCTCCATTGGATATATATATATATATATATATATATATATATATATATATATATATATATATATATATATATATATATATATATTTACTTTACGAACTTTGGTTACAAAATATTATCAGATTTGAATGACAGTTTTTTTCTTAAAAAAATTTAATAAAAATTAAAAAAGCACACAACGGGTGGACGGACGTGATTCAAAATACGTTTTGCCTCTGAAGTCAGAATTGGACTAGTTTAAGTGAATATGCAATGCCATTTTGAAAAGTTTTCAGAGAACTACGAGTACAAGGACCCAAAGTGTGTCTCTCTATAAATAAAAAAGAAACGGCAGAATATAAGTAAAAATCAGTATTAAATTGAAAATTTAAAAAAATTAAAGATATCATCTTAGGTGAACCGTAAATATGCTCGGAATTATATAAATCGCAAGTCATTGTAAAGCTCATCTTAATAGGAATCCAAAAAAGCCTATAGGTCAGTGCCACTGTTCAGTTAACGTCAAATAGGAAATTAAAAAACGCTGCAAGCGATGCTATTATAGAAAATCGACACGGACCCAAAATACGCCCATTTTATTTATTTTTTATGTATATTCACTAATTTCTGAGAAATGGCTAAACCAATTCAAATGTTTCTTGTTTAATTTAATAGGTTATACTTCAGGAGTGGTCCCATAATATAACTTAAACACAACATTAATATAACATAAAAATAACATAAATATAACATAAATACATCATAAACACAACAAACACTTACGCCTGTCACCCAGAGGGGTAGGCAGAGAATACATACTTCCATTTGGCACGATCCTGACGCATCTCTCTTGCCTCCTTTACATCCATATCTCTACACATACACGCTCGTCGGTTAAGGGTACTTCTTATGCGCCCCATTTTCAAAGTATCTATTTTATCTGCACCATTACTTGTCAAAAGTTAGAAAAATGAGCGTTTCCATTGTGTAGGGTTTTTAATTCTAAACTTAACACTGATAGACTCGTAATTGCGTGGTATTATTTGAAATGTACCTTTCTCTGATCATCCTGAAGAATATTTTTAGTTGACAAAATTTGTAGTTAAGATCACTAAAAATAAAAACCACATTTTTTAAAGTAAAAGGGCGAGAAGGCTGGTATTAGGGGTGAGCTGGTATATGGGGCATCCACCCTAGGTACCATTACAGTAGTTCATATACGCTATCATAAAGACTATCTATCTACTATCATATACACTATCATAAGAAACCCAAAATTTATTATGTGTTTCTTTTAATTGAAATCTTATTACAGCTGGTGTATTTTTTATTAAATTTTCAAAATTTTATGGAATTCATGATAATTTGTATTTACATTTTTTTTAAAAACTTGAGCTAAAAAGTGAGCGATGTAGATTATTTAGCAATGATATGGTCAGTTGATAAGAACTGTATGAACCAAAGTTTAGGTCAGAATGTGATAGGTCAAAAAGTTATCGATTAGGGGGTTAATGTGTAATAATTATAATAGGTTTCAAGTGTTTTTGCTAAATAATGAACAGTACGATTTTAGTATTTGCTGAGATCGGTCAGTATTTTCAGTAAAGTTGATTTTTGTAAACACGTTATTATAAAATGCCAGACGGGTTCGAAAGCGCTTATCCGCTATCGCCAGCGTTAAATCCTAACGATATACGCGCACGCGCAAACTCGTCTTCTAAACGAAAACCGGTAGTTACGTTTCTCGCTGGCGACGAAGCCGTAGAAATACCTGACAAGTCGATAGTTGGAGTTGATAAACCATTGGGGAGAAGCGACAAGAGTGAACTGGAACTTGACAGTTTCGCGGAATCCCTGAGTACAATGCATAGCACATGGTTCGATAAGAGAGACCTTGCGCACAGGTGAGCAGCATTTTATTTATTTTACGGTTGCTAGGCTGTGATGTTACAAAACACGTGTCAAGGTTAATCACCGGGTTTATTCATCGCCGTTGTGTCTTTTGTTTGCGATAAGTATATGTATTATTATGAAAAAATATCTTATAAATTTGCTGCTCTTCATAAGTTTATGGATGATTAAAGGATTTCACGTACAACTACAATTTACTGTCCTTGATGCACATTTATCGAATTTTTACTCTTGGTAAAGTTAGTGCAGTTCGAGGCTTCATACCTAAACAATGTGACGTTTTCTGAGGATTACGAGGCGCCGAGGTTACCTACATAATATTATTACTCTAAAATCGATCGTTTGCAACCAGCATTTGGTTTAGATAAGATAATAATTGTGTTACAAATCCTTTTATTAATTCTTTTCAAAGAATTAAAGCATAAAATTACATTACCTATTTTCGATCCATAAAAAAGCTACCTATTTGTTATCTTTAACCAACTTCAATAAATTGTGGAAGTTGTATTGTTGGTTGGGGTATTTTTTTATGTATTTACCATTGATTTATATAACCCTAGATCAGTAATAACCGCGCCAAAGCGTTGCCACTGCACATATGGCCACAGCCATATTCCTAGCTAACGTGAGTTCATTGTTCAATGTGACGGCGACAGAGTTGAGCCGCGACAAAAATAGGTAAATGTGTAGTGAAAGAATGCTATTCAAGGTCACAAAAATGTAATAAATCAAGCGGCATCACTTTCAACACATAATTTTTAGTTCTTGTTTTCATATAAACGTAATAAACCTCAAATAATTAAATAAAATTATCGAATATTGCCATTTAGGTTCAATGTTGCCACTTTTCCGCATTTGTGATTATCCTACATTAATGGGAGACTATATAATTAATGGAGTAAGTTAATTTGTTACCTCTGATTTTAAATAGTTTGGAAATTATAATAAAAACTACGTTTTAACTTTCATACAAATTAATTAATTTAGTTTATTCAAGAATTATCTATTAAATATATTTTATTACCTATTTTATATTAATAATTTTATTTTATTTATAATTTCATATAAATTTTATATTAATTATATTTTATTAGATACCTATTTTATATTGTTTGATTTATTAGAACCATAAAAATACGTTTTATTTCATCATTATGTTTACTTCTATTCATCTGATAAGCTTTGTATCCCTTTTTTTCTAAGGGGACGTAATAAAGAGTTTAAAATAAAATATACTTTTTTAATATAAAAACAATTAACTACAGCTTAAAAAAACTCATTTTTATTGCGTATTTTATGTAAAATTTCACATAGTAAGCCACACCAACCCGCCATTTCATGTTTGTGTGTCTATCTTTATCTAATCTTACGACGACGATATTGTTTTCGCAACTTGTGGAAGTGAGATAGATATATGTTTACTTAAAATTGTTATTAGTTTCAAAGCTACAACACGTACGAATTAACTTGAGACTCCGCTGGAATGCGACCCCCTTCCCGACTCCCCGCACCGCGTCCCGCGCCGGCCGTGCGCGCTCAGTACCGATAGCATTTTTGTTACGGATACGCGTCTCGACTCTAGTTCGATATTTTTGATAATTGTTTGTTGTTTGGTTTGGACTTTTGTTTGTTTTTGTTATACTTGAACGTTATTTGATCAGTGACAATGAATAATAAATATTATAATAAATCCTTATTAATATTCCTTACTTCTATTCCTTGATTTTACATAGTTTGTGCTGTTCCGCTTATCCAAGATTGATTCACTTTCACCCTAAGGTTGCCTGGGAGAGATTGCTTTTTAGCAATAAGGTCGCCTGTGATGCTTTGTATTTTTATTGTGTACGAATCTGTAACACTTTTTATAGTGCAATAAAGTGTATAATAAATTAATTAATAATATTATAAATGATAAAGTGTGTATGTTTATTTCTTTGTCCTTCCTTGACGAGTTAACTAAAAATAATATTATATATACATATTATAAAAAATAAATATTTAAAATATATAAAAATAGCAACAGTATATCACTTATTACTTCACCCCTTGCCAGAACATTTTATTTTGTTTTTATTAATAATCTCATTCAAATCTCAAAAATTTCAAATAAAAAAATATTAAGACGCATTATTTTGCACACCGTACATTGACAATTACGTCATCGGCCCAGGTCTCAAGTTAATTCGTACGAGTTATACGTCGTCGCGTTTGGATAGTGGTTACACTTTTTTCGACGCGCGGTAATGTGTTTTGCTCCTCTAGTGCTGTATAACTCAATGGTATTTACGTTGTCCAATTTCAATGATTCTTCTTTTGTTAGATCATATCTCTGGAGTGGTCCCATAAAATTTTGGTTAAAATCTGATAATGGGATCCATGAAAAAATCTTCAAACACTTCAATTTGCAAAGGCATAATTTGTTACCACGTCAACCGATTTCGATTGTTATAAAGTCGTCGTCGTTAACGTGGTAACACTTTTTTACTTTTTTTAAAATAAATTATTTTTATTTTGTCTTAAACATGAAAAATAATAACATCCAGTGTGTTATCGTAATGTCGCCTTTATTTTATTACGAATATCTTCTATTCTCTGTCGCCACATGTAATAAAATGTAAATACCTGTCTACATCGTATTATATTGTTTGATTTGAAAAAAATGAAAATATGAATGATTGAGAGGGACTAAAAATAAGTTAATAAATACATTCCTATCACTTTTTGAATTGTCTGACTGTTTGTTTATGAACGCATCACGTTAAAAAATTAAATATATAAAATTATGTTCTTTAACATATAGGTGCTTATATCTAAAACACAGTAATCCAAAAAAAGAAGAATATGTTTTCTCACAAAAATTTAGGTAACATCATCTTAGTTAAAAAAATACAATAGTAACCAGTGTAATTTATAATATAGATGTGCAAATATAATTCAATAAGGTCGGTTGTATTTCTCTTTCATATAGATGTGTACCTAGTCTCCATAATTGCTGCTGATCTTTATATTGGTCATAGTTGAAACAGCTTTTATAACAATATAAACTTTATTATATATTTCTTAAAATATATTAACTATAAAAAGTTGTGATATAGAGTTAAGATGTTATCAAGAGTTAATGTTTTTTTTTAAATAAAACTAAGTTTACGGATATAAATTTATATTTAATTCCCGTTTTGGGTGTTTTTAACATCCATTCAATTTGACTTGATAAAGTCGCTTAATCACGAGTTCGTTTGCGCGGAAAAGTTTCGTTAGTAGATCTCATTAACCATAAAGTAATATGGTTTTAAGAATATTTTTAAAACAGTCCACTTCTTAGCATATATAGGGGGTGAATGCTGTAGTTATCGGTCACTTAACGTAAAATTTATTTTCTGAGATCAATTAAATACATGTCGATAAAGTCACAAACACATACATAGTAATTGTCATGACAAGTCGCGGTAATTATTGTGAAATCTTAGTAAATTATTGGCTTTCTCAAACCTAATTATTTTTTACCTGATCTTATTAATTATATTTTAACTTAATATTATATAACTTAATATTATATTTAAAAATTCCTGATATTCTTCGTTAATTTTACTATCCTCGTTCTCAGAAATACATATCCGACATTTAAAACATCAATTTTATGTACTTTTATAACTTTTACACACACCACAGCAGGAAATGAACTCAACTTTTCTGGCCTTTTCCAACTTTTTTGTCTTTATTTCCTCTAGTTTCCTTTAGTTGCTCTAATCTATTATTTTCCTTGCATTTTTCTACAAAAATCTTTTAGTATTCTGGTCCTGATATGGAGTAAGGTGGCCTCTTAATGATACGTTTCCCTTTTCTGTTTGGTTCTGAAGGCATTGCCAAAAATCTTTAAGTCTTGTTGTTTTGTCATGGATGTCATCATCATTTGCTACTTATAAGCTATAAATCCTCTAAAGTTACAAGTTCTTGGTCGTTATTCTGTACATCACTAGTAATGTTGATTTGTTCATTATTTAAAGTTTGAATAGTAAAGGGTTTTTCGTCAGAGTGAGGAAAGTTTTCATATTCACAGGTTTGGTGGTCATTTCTGGCGCTATTTTGTTCATAGTGGATTTTTTCAAGGTTTTGGCATGTTGCCATGATTATATTTTGACTTTCATTTGTAAAAGTTGCTGTGTTAAAGATTTCTTCTTATGCATTTGTCAGTTCCGGTTCCATGTCATTGTATTCTACTTCCTCACTTGCATATTATATGTATTATCTGTCGTATTTTCAGTATTGGAATGATTGATAAAAGGAATGATAAAAGTTCCATATTTGATAAAGAGTGAAAAATGATTCATTGTGTTGTATTGCATACATCTTGCATAATATTTTTATTATCTTTAAGTTTATTAGTCGTCTCCGCGCCTACGATTTCTATAAAATATGTCAGTTATAGTGATTTTTCTGGTTCATCATTTGAAATGCCTCAGATCGGATGCTGACTTGGCTAAACATTTAGAATAATCGACATCATTTGGATAAAAGGTACAGAGGCCGCAAGCTTGAAAGCTATTAACAATGCAGGCAGAACAAATTTTGTCTGTAACTTTTCAGAACGATAGCAAAATTCGTTTAGAAACATTGTGATGCTATTTCTAGAACTTTTATACGGGTCAAAATAGTGGTCAGCTGGTTGAAGAATCCTATTGGCGTTTGGAATTTTCGATACAGAGCAAATATTTATATTTGAAGAGAGCGAGCTAGTGCTCTTAGATCGTAGGTTAAAAGATATTTGTGTCCATCAACAAACAACGAACTGGTAGCTGAATGTTATTACTTACTAAAAAAGGATGAAAAACATGCTCGATACTAATTTGATTCCCTTAGGTAACGGTTGCGACACTATGCTCTATACGAGTGACCTAATGCACCGTGTATTTCCGTGCGCCAACTGACTACCACTGGCAGAATGCGAGGCCTCGAATCTGTTATCTCGGCGGCAACTAGGTGGTTGTTAGTAATAAATAAATATAATTAAAATTATTTGGGGCTGTGTGTGCAAGAGACCTAGATGTATTTTTTTCCGTTGTGGTGTTAAACACTCAATTTTTCACGTCTCAACGTCACATCTGCAATATTTTCATCAAGGTGTATATCTACAATAGGATATTATACCCATTTTCAAATAGTGTTTTAAATGAATCCAAGGTAATTAACGACTATAATAAACTATAACACATTTTTTTCAAACCGAATAGTTCTTTTTTTATAGGATAGGGTGACAAACAAGCACACCTGATGGTAAGTGATTGCTGCGGCCCATAGACATCTACATCTATCCTCGATTACAAATCAAAATGCAAATGCGTTGTCACCCGCGAGGACTAAGATGGAATGTTTTTTCCAGTAATAAAGGTCTCTGGTTGTCTACACTCACAATACGAAACACAGCAGGATTAAGCTACTATTTCACGCTGGCATTCTGTGAGAGCGTGGTCGTTCCCCGGTCGGGCCAACCCATTCGCGCTACAACTATACTACTAATGTAACTGCAGCATGGCTCTACCACGTATAAAATAAAATAGTGCCATGAAATAAAAATTATTTTTAATCTATTGTTTAAAATTTTTGCGCGAAAATTTTAAACGATAGATTGAGAGATAACTGCTCTAGTAAATAAAACGATTTTGCAAAGGAATAAGATATTTTTGGATGTTTAATAATGAGTTTATCATTGGTGTGTTTATGCCTGAATGCATGAATACGAGAATAAGCATGCAGGGGAAGTTATAGATTCAAGTGCCAACTTATTTAAATAGATTAGGTGTGAGACTGTAACCATAGATAAACATATCTATGTATTATCGAAAGACACCCTGACCTGGTATTGTGTTATGATATTAACAAAAATTGGTAGGTAATTAAAATCAAATACATTGATGGTCTATTTAACATTACGTAGCTCGGCAGAACAAAAATCGGAATTGCATGCCAAAAATTTTGCCACCATCAATGTATTTATTTTTGGCAGATTCGTACTCACTGCTTTTTTGAATCCGTCTTCCATGATGCCATTTCAATAAAATACGGAATAAAAGTCAATAATGAAGTGACTTCACGACGGAATCTAATATGGAAGATAGCGTTTTGGTAAAAAAAAACCTAAAAATTGTATTGTAGTCCGAACAATTCCGATTGTTCGGACTAATTCCAGCCGCACAATTTCACCATCGCACATCGCGACAAAATTCACGATATCATCCATACCATCTGGATGACTGGCGGTCACCACCGTGCGATTTAAAAGAAGTTTCCTTCCTCATTGCTCATGGTTCTAAGGTCGGCATAAGTGTGATGGATCATCAGAAAATCGACAGTGCATCATAAATTATTTTATTTTTCTGTTTGACAATGGAAAGACGAAGGACGGTCAACAATGTTTGAACAATGACGCCTTATCGCCGTATCAGTTATTATTAAGTACAGTGTCACTTCGTTTCTAGGCAGATTAGCGATTACTAACGTGCCTACGGCTTGATTATTTTATAAATTGATTACTTTCATATTCTTACGGTAAAGGATTGTTAAAACATTAATAGTTTTTTGTAGTATTCTCCCTACCCAAGACTATTAAGGAATGCGTCTCGCGTAGACTGATAAATTTAGAGAACCCGGTAGTTTTGTTACACACAAACACTAACTACCACAAAACTACCGGTAGTTTTGTTATGTATAAAAGTATTTACCGTGAAATGGCAACTGGCAATGTAAGTATATCCACTAGCCCAAATCATCCCGTGGGTGTCGTAAGAGGCGACAGATGGAAACTAATCAGGAGATGGGCAATAATGGCTTCCTTATAACGATTAAAAGCAAAAAAAAAACTGCGGTAGCTAACCCGCTTGCCAGGCGTGGCAACTCTGGCAAATATTCGCCCATAAGGCAATCTATGGAGAGACATGTTCAGCGGTGAACTTAGCGGTAATGGTAACGGTATTGATAGGAAATAGCGCTGGAAATAAGTTAAATGAGTCCTTTGAAATGGGTCCGATTTTGAAAATCCGAAATTTTAACATATCTCCTCGTTTCAAGGTCTTTAGATTCGAATAGTACGGTTTTTAACTTTTTAAGAGGATGTCCGTGTGTGCACATCTTTCTAAAAAGAATATTAGCAATGCTATAAAAATTACTAATATTCCCCTTAACCACTTACGCACATGTACGTAATATTTGATTATATACCTGTGTATATAATCAAAGTAAGTACCATACTTAATGTTCGCACTTAATTTTCGCCTCGTGTATCTCGTGAACAAAGAGTGATATTGACATGGGTTTTATTAGTTTTATTTTAACGCAACTTAGACCTCATTACATTTTGAGCAAAATCGGTCAAGTCGTTTTTTGTGTCGAATGAAAAATTGTATAAAATATTGAAACATGATATTTTTTTATTCTTTCCTTTGGGAAGTTAGTCGTGTGGACCTTTCGAGTCGCACCTAGATCGCTTTTTTTTTGGCTAAAAGTTGCATCAAAACTTTCCATCTAACTAGATCGACATTCAACAGTCCAAAATTTTACATGCTATTTCATGTCACATCCAAAATTTACTTTGTGAATCCATACGTTAGTTACTTGCCTAAGCTGTAAAAATAACGAAAATTCATGTCACATCCACAATTGATTTTATGAATCCATAGGTTACTTGCCTAAGCTGTAAAAATAACGAAAATTCATGTCACATCCAAAATTTATTTTATGAATCCTTACGTTAGTTACTTGCCTAAGCTGTAAAAATAACGAAAAAGTGATAACATAACAGCTGAAATTTAAGTATGTGTACATACTAATAAAAATATTGTAATCAGCTGCACGTAGGAGAATTTCAAAGAATTCAAGGATCGTACGATGACTTATCGGTCAACTGTGCCGACCTTTGTCTCTGCGATCATATAGTACCTATCTACAATTTTTATTGTAAGTTATTGTTAATGTTAAGATATTACTTCCAACAGGTGCCTAATTAATTATGTACTAATTTTGTGTACTTAAATATCAAGCATATTCAACAATAGAGTATAAAGTACCTATCTACAGTTACAAACAAGCAAAAAATATAGGATGCATTTGAATTTCAAAGGGATATGTCGAATTTTAAAACTATACTTAGGCTTCGCTACCGACACAACAAATGAATCAGCTGTTCGCAGTCGCGTTTGTGGGGGAATTGCTTGTTACGAGCTATCATGCCCACTGGGCTCAGTGTGTGCGACCACGCCACGTCCGAGGCACACGTACAATCTTCATTCACGTCCGTGCTCATTAATTCCTTATCGGTGATGATCTAGATAAGAGTAGTTATGTGCATGTGTTAATGGTTGCCATGTGTAAAAACCCGTGTTAGTAGTAAGTTCATATAAACTGACGAAATTGCGACAGTGGTGTTTACATTTCGAAATTCGAATACTTTGTAGTCATTTATCCTTGTGTTGTGCTGTATCCTTTGTAATTTCGTTTTAGACGTATTGATAGTCAGCGAAATAAGTTTTTTGACTGTGAAAGTGAATATGAAATTTTGTGTTGATGTTATTTTCATTGCACCTTTATATACCGTTATTTTTTATCATTCCGTATATATTTTCGTTATTATCTTTTACTTTTCCCGTCTTTTTATAGCATGACAGGTCGTATTTTATGATCAACATACGCACGTTGAGTTCCTACATTGTGAATGTGATTTGTGACTCATTGATTCATTCCACATAACACAATAACTTTATTGTTCATCCTCCAACTGCTAACACTACTAAGTTTCGTTGTTCGTGACGTTATTGTAAATTTGGATTAATTTATAATTATGAAAGTATAACTCGATTTCACTTTCCAACTGAATAACTACACTTTGTTCTTATAATAAGTTCGTTGGCATTTAAATTGCCAAATAAAAATAAACATTGTATTTAACCAACGTAAATTCATCGCCTTTGTTTATATTATATACGTCTTTTATACGTCTGTAAACATATTGGCTGTAGTCTCGGGATAATATTGATTACTGCGTCTCCTGGCAGCGCTCCCCCAGGCAATAGCCCTCCTGCATCTCTCCCTACTCGATTTCATTCATTACTATAATTTTCCTACGCTTCCTTATATTTTAACTCATCTGATTTTATTTTATTTGTCACTGCATTGCTGGCTTCAATTCGTCTTAACGTAACTAAGATACAAAGGATTATGCACACATCTTACGAAATTCACATTACAACTTCTATATAATTTTAGAGCGGGTTTTTATAACCTTATTACTATCAAGTGTATCCACTCTAACACTTCCCTAATTTGCAGATACAAATGTAAGAGAACGCGTACGAAAATTTCTATATTCATTATTCTCCGGTTTATAGTGATGAACGCGGACTGAGAAGAAATTAATGACATTCCAATTCGTAAATTTAATAAGTGTTGGTTCCAACGTCACCGAAAGTTATATTTCAGCTTTTTTAAATATTTTTTTTTATGTGAGTGAAGTGCCATGAGGTTCGAGAAGGTCATGCCAAATGCAAAAGCCGAACTTTCAACAAATGACCATAATTTAGTAAATGGATCATCATATGGAAAAGGGGACAGATATACAGCGGCTCCTAATGAGTAAGTTGTGACTGGAACGTTGTTATTATTATCTCACAATTTAGTTTGCCAAAAGATACAACGTAGTAGTTACATGTTTAAATGCTGATTCACAAGGGTTCATATCGGTAGTGAGAAGTAAAATAATATGGATGGCTCTAATAGATCTTAGACCATTCAACCCAATGGTCTAAGTCTGAGAGTATATTATACTCTGTGCTAAATCGACATAGTGTAGGTACGCAGTCAGTAATGTTACTTTAATTGGTGGTATGTAATCTCTCATCCTGTTGATAAAAGTAAAGGCCAATTACGTCATATGTCCTAACGAAAATAACAAACATCGATGAAACTGATGAGGCATGGGAAAATTTTTTCGAGGTGCTATAAATTATCAGGGAGCATTTTGTAAAATGTAATGATAAATTGATAGTCAATTGACAGTTTTATACGAATACTACACGTAGTGAAAGTAATTTAACGGATTTAATCGCTTTTCGTTCGATTTATTTTTAATTCCGCTTTTTTTAATTTCCGCGTTTCGGGTGCTTTACAGAACCCACAGTCAAGGTGATTGAGGTGTTTCGTGTCCTGATGCCATAACCCGGATCTTGAACATGTCACCAAACTGTCTGTGAACATGTTCAAGATCGTTTCAGCCATTATATTAGATTTCATAAATCACAAATTCTCACAAAAGAATACTTATCCTAGGTATATAAACATCCGAATTTCAATATAGTAAATGGCTGGGTGCTCCCATTTATTTGGGATCCTATTCTTAATAAATTTAAATTGAAACCTAATAGTCCACCGCTAGATTTCAAAATTCTGTAAGCACGTTCTGCGTAGATCGGAGCAAAAGCTAATATTCAAAAGCTGAAGGTAACGCCGATTAACTTTTTCATCAGCGGGAGAAATCTATAATATCTAATAATAGTTTAAAAAAACTAAAGAAACACCTAAAGATAACGTTATTTATTTTGTCCTGGTGATCATGATCAGATCAAAATTATTAAATTATTGTATTGTTGTCGGCCATTGATACGAGTGCACATTTTAAAGTCAATCGGTCGTTTACAAGGTGGCGAAAACTACATTAAAAGATTTTTTTTATATATAGAATAAGGGTGACTAACGAGCACACAATCCACCTGATGGTAAGTGGATGCTGTGGCTCATAGACATCTACATTTATCCTCGATTAAGAATCAAAACTCAGATGCGTTGTCACCCTTGAGGATTAAGATGGAGTGCCTTGTTTCCAGTAAAAAGGGTATCCGTTTCTCTACACTCACCATACGAAACATTACAGTACTAAGGTGCTATTTTACGCAGGTATTCTGTGAGAGCGTGGTCCTTCCGCGGTCGAGCAGACCCATTCGTGCTACAACCATAATATAGCTGCAACGTGGTAGACACGTATAAAATTATTAGTATAAAAAGATTCCGTACATCGATAAATAAAGATACATGCGGAACTAATAAAAGCTTTTAAAAATGAATAAAATTAACGCTAAGTCGTGTGACTTTAACGCGACTTAACGTTCAGGTATAATATCGTTTATCTTGAAAAGCTAACCTTGAAGTTGCAGGACGTCAAACACTTCATTCCTCCATAACCATGGGTGCTGTAAAGCACCTAGAAAATGAGTCAAATCAAACGCGTTATAAATCGTAAAATTAATTTCATTTCATTTTAAAGTGTATTAATAGAAATAAACTGTCAGTGCTTAAATAACAACAGGAATTCCTATTTTGAAGATGACTGGAGAAATATCGTTGAAGCAATATCGCTTGCAGTTGGCAGTAAATTGTGTATGAGCCACAGCTGGGATGTAAAGTGTCTCGTTGGTGCGCGTGTGCACTGTCAAATACTGTCGTTAATCGTGGAGCTACAACCGGCGCCGATGTTTATATCTGAATAATCACCTGACGTGACACACAGTCTCAATGACCTTCATTTATTTTTAATAGCATTGTTAAATAAAATAAATGTCTATATATTTAATATATGATTCTTCTGTCCGTGTGTATGTGACTAGACTCGGTAGGCAGTGCTGTTGTCGACATCCAGAAATCACTTGTGCAAAGCCGGGCCGGATCGTTAGTATTATAAAGTTTCCGCGAGTTCCAGTTAAAACTTATAAAAAAGATAGAGTCTGATTTTGATAGGAGAAGAAAGACAGATATATCATGTTGTGAGCCTATGTGCTACGCATTAAGTTATCAAGTTTAAAGTTATTAAAAGTTAAAATAATAACAAAATTAGCGCAAAACATTTTATAAAACATATAAGACTCCGAGAAATAATATATAGATATCTTTGTTATCGCCATTGTAAATTAAAATGGAATTTGACAGGCCTGTTGGTCTAGTGGTTAGTGACCCTGCCTGCTAAGCCGGAGGTCGTGGGTTCGATTCCCACCCAGGACAAATGTTTGTGTGATGAGCACGATCATTTGTTCTGTGTCTGGGTGTAATTTATCTGTAATATTTATGTATTTAGAAATATATAAAGTATGTTTATCAGTTGTCTAGTACCCATAACACAAGCTCTGCTTAGCTTGGGACTAGATGGCGTTGTGTGATAGCTGTGGAATACATTATTATATATTATTATATAACTGTAAGCTATCAAGTAAAAGTCTATTACTCGTCACTAACCATAACAAACACAGCCAGGGTGATGCTGGCATTTTACGTTGATATTCTGTGAGGTCAGTGGCGAAGCCTCCATAGAAGCCGAAAAGCCGGGCTTGCGTTATCAAACCGAATCAATTAATAATATCAATAATATCAACTAATAAAATAACTCGTAAACTGTCAAACTATTTCAAATTTCCCGCGCACTCCACTGTTTGACCGATGACCTCGTATTGCCTTAGCGATACTGCTGCTATCATAAAAAATGAGTTTTAATAGAGCGATTAGTTGTCTCCCTCGCTCGCGTGGGCTTTTTACGGGGCTTTCGAGAAGACGATCGCTCTCTTTCTAACCTACGGCAAAATAATTCTATAATGAAATATAACTACGATTGTATATATAGCAATTAGTACAGAGAATTAATGCCAGGCTTTAGGAATGAAGTTGTCGAGAGCGGAGGCGCGCGGGCAATACGTTTGCAAGTTAATTTCACATTTCAATGTATATTTACTCTGTGTGTTTAGCGTAAGCGATTTTAATATTGCGAGTTGAAAATTTATGCCTTTTTCAAGATTTTTTGTGAAAATGGAGGATAATAATGTTCCTTGTGATGTATTGAAGTGTGTTAAGGGGATATAGTAAGTCAGCTCAAATTCTAATTTCGTCCCCACTTGCCCGCGCGTCGTATGCTATGTACCGACATGTTTGTAATCACTAATACTGTAAGTAGAAAGGTCGTTAGACACTTATTTCATTAGGTTTATCATATTTATCCTGTTTCTTAACGCCAAGCCAGTCGCTTCTTATTTTTATTACCGTTATTTTCCACTTTAATTTTACGTCGTTCTGTTGCGTAATGTGTATTCTGATCGTAAGCGACGCAACCTCCCCCTTCAAATGCCGAAGCGAAGTGACCGGGCGGCAGGAATCATGCTTCAAGAGGCCGATAGTTTAGGTAATTTCTTTTTACGGTGAAAATGACGGTATTTTGAAAAAAGTAAATAACATAAGCACTGCTTTATAGTTAGTTCAGTTAGTATGCAAAGTTTCATGATCATATTTAAAGTATTTTATGAATAACAGCGGTTTATTGTTTATTTTGGAGGTAACTGGATTTTTTTTCTATCGAGAAAATTTTACGGAATCGTGTTTTCGTCTAACATAATCCTTAACATTAATCCTCAACTTTACCATATATTTACTTCAAAATTAATGCTGCAATATTTTCGGCATAACGAAGGATCTTGCTAAGCCATTTGAGATTATATTTCCCCTTAAAGTGCTAATCGGAGAGGAAAAGGTAAAATCTTTAAACTTTGTTGAGATAATACACAAGGTCAAGAGTGTATTTCAGACTCGTCAATTATCGCAATTAAAAAACAGTTATTGGTATAATTACGACGTTCACCAACCTTTTACGTGGGCGTAATTAAATCTTTCCTTAAGAAAGAGAGACGATTCTATTTAGAATGTAAATAATTTTTTTTAATTTTGTACATAGTTTGTACTTTGTTCATGTTTTACTTTTGTTCATGTATTGTATTGTATATAAATATCTTTTTCTTTCGTTCAAACAAACCCAAACGGCTTTCTTCAAAGCCACCGAAGCTATGCAATTACTGATATGTAATACAATCTATCTAGCAGTAGTATGCCTTCTGTGTGCTTTGTTAAACACGTCCTTGACAGCACTGAATATGAAACTGAAGAGTGGAGACAGATCAAGATTGGTGTATTTTATAAAACTGCTAAAAACAACAATCTAAATTTTTATCAATTTATATCTTGGGCTTGCCTTAGTTTGGAGCTCTAGCTACGCCACTGTGTGTAGGTTAGTTTTGTCAGGTCCAGGTCCAATTTATCAGATTTCGGGACGGAAGGAAAAGTAATCGAGCATTTGGTTTTCAGATCGGAACGGCTAAAATTGCTACAAAAAAAACCAAGTCTTTTTGTAACTTAACAAAATGGCAATATATAATAAAACAAAGCACACGTTCATTAATAATGAAATTGTAACCTCAAACTCTCAGACATAAATCCTTGCATCCCACGCATAATGTCACTTTGTTTATTGAAAAGAACCGCTTGAAGAAAAGACTAGTGGCAGAAAGTGGCCAACGAAGAAGAGAATAAAAAACGGGACAGTTGGCGTCCCGACCAAGCGTGAATCGGAACGTGTCACCGCCCTTGCGCACGCCCCTTTATCATAGAAGTCACACAATTTTCGGAATTATTTCAATTAAAAAAGAAAAACGAACTTAAAATTTTAAATAAAACGCACTACGCGGCAAACGTCCCGATACCATCCACACCATCTGGATGCTTGGCGGTCCACCACTGTCCGTTTCAAAAGGAGTTTTCTTCCGCGTACAACCTCTCTGTGGAATAGTTTATCACCGGCGATTTTTCCGGACCGATACGACCTGGGGACCTTCAAGAAAAGAGCTTACTCCTTTCTAAAGGGCCGGCAACGCACCTGCAATTCCCTTGGTGTTGCGGTTAATCATGGGCGGCGGTAGTCACTTAACATCAGATGAGCCGCATGCTCGTTTGCCCCCTCTTCTATAAAAAAAAAGTGGAGAATATAGATTTTTTAATTATCTATCCATCAGTGTAGTCCTCAAACGCTCTAATGCGTTGCGTTTAGCAACAGATGCATGTAATCAAGAATTTTAAACCCCTGAAGATCGAAATGTCCCGCACGAATCGGTACACCTGGCTATGTGAAGGCGTAGTTAGTTCGTCCCTGGTCGAGCCGACACATTCTTCCTGCAGCTCATAATTGAGCCACAGTTTCTTGAATCAACTTCGTAATAAGATAGAAACTATGGAGTGTAGAAGTAAGGAGTACAGACTGTATTAAAAGGTGTCCATAAAAACCGTTAAATAAGGGTAGCGCCACTATAACTACGGGGTAAATTTTAAAGAACGCACCGGAAAATATTAATGGGATAGGCGACTTTTTCGAGGTTATATTTACTAAATAAAATTATTTTAGATTTTAGAGCTACTGAGCAGTTTAGCACCACACTTAAACCGTCGACAACTGCTAAGTTCATTTCATCCCAGTAGCTACTCCAGCGCTGTTGTGGAGAGTTTTTGAGCTGTTATTTACTGCTTACAGATGGCCACTCTTTCAACTGTTCTACTATGGGAGTTGGTACTCCTTACTTCTACACTCCATAATAGAAACGACAGTAAATACAGGATATTTTCAATTTAATTTAATTAGAAAATGATCCAAATAAACAGTGTTTGTAACCTTATAAAGGTTTATTGTAAGGTGCCGTGTAATGACTGTTATTGGGAATAACAACTTGAATATAGATACAACAGGCAGTAGACATTTGCTGGTACTTGACACTGATATTGGTACTATGCGTGGTTGGCCCTTTTTAGGTCGAGTTGACCCTTTTACATATTAAGGTGAAGTGAGCGCCAAAAGCAGATTTATCACGCTTTATATGGACTGTTTGGTCGGCCCGCGCGCTGTTAAATCGCACAATATTTATTTGATATTTCTTTTTAAATTATATATACTCTTTTATAAGTTGAAAAATAAACCCATAATTTACTTTCGTATTTACTGGTGAACACATCGCCTGAATTTAATTGAAATTGATTTCATTACACTCGAATGAAACAGCTTTTTCACTTAGTGAACGTACCTAAATTGTAGATTTTGAGAAAACCTTGCTATCTTTTTCTATCGAACCAAAATGTTTCAATCATGTTTTGGCCAACATAATGCACTAAGAAAAAACTTTAACTTTCATAATGAATTTAGAAAAAGGTGCATTCGTAGTTTTTAATGACAAAAAATTTTTTTCTGCGCACCTATAAAGCGTGAAAAATCTGCTTTTGGCGCCCACGTCACCTTAACCTATGGCTGCAACTATACAACTGTTGGTATTATAGACATGATAACATGTTAAAGACAAAAGTTTTCTTTAGATAATCTATTAGTTCAACTCTTTGACCTGTTACCTCAAAATTAATATTTTACCTTTAAAAAGTTAATTATTACAATTTGGTTAGTTGTAATACTATTTACTTTACTAAAATTAATTTAAAAATGGAATAAATAGATTTTCGTCAGCGAAGTATTACTTTTACATAACCATAAGTCATAAAGCTAAGCTTATCATAATGTTTTTTGTAATAATTTTCCTTTAATAATGATATTAATGATTAAGAGGCGATTGATTTGCATAATTTTCTCTAACAAGCCGTTTACGTTCTCGATGTTGTCACATTTTTGACGTAACCGGTACCCTGATGCTACTGGAAATTTATCTACGTTATATTAATAGTGTGTACGAAATCATTTACGGTATCTACGTGCCTTTTCCGGTGATATATTATCTTATAGTGTTTATCAAAAAATTTCGGGGTACATATATTAGAAATTAGAAATGGATAACGTTGTGAAAAAATAAATATACGTGTTGATCTTGTAAAATTCCTCTACAGCGTTTCTCCGAAGCAATAATAAAATCATTATAAGGAAAGTACATTTTCGAAAAGTTTTATAGTTACACGGGTTTCCTTAACCTTTTTAATAGATTTCCCAATTTATTCCGAGCAGGAAAATTGGATAGCTTGTTATGTAATATAAAACCGAACGCCTGGAAACTTAACTTTCCTTGCTCTACCGTAGAGCAGCAGTGCTAATCTGCTTCAAATTAATTGAAATTCCCATTCTCTTCTAGTCATGAGGAAATGTCTACACGAATGTTAGACTGTAGTATCACTCAAGCTATTCTTTTATCTCAATATAAGATTTGATTAAGGGCCAAATTCTTAAAATATATACATTTTCGGAGTGGACTGGGTATTCATGATCTAGAGACACCCCCCATACACTTGCATGTGTTCGCATATTATCACATTCTTGTATAATTAAAAAATGTTAGAAACAAGTAGCTATTTCACGTTACTTTGTATATAGGTTAAATAGGTGGTTTTACAAACCGCAAAAGATCATTAGCGACAGCTTTATGCTACTGTACACAATTTTATGTGGTGTCATTACATAACAAAAAACGCGTCTCATTGAGATATAATCTCTATTTATTGGGTTCTCGTTGCATATTTTTAATAATTCAGCAACTTGCTTATTTTAAATAAAGTATTTTCTCCCCAAGTTCTTTAATTTCGACATTTTCACGAAGATACAATTTAAATAAGTGGTATACATGGTAGAGCCATGCTGCAGTTATATTAGAAGTATAGTTGTAGCACGAATGGGTCGGCTCGACCGGGGAAGGACCACGCTCTCACGGAATACCAGCGTGAAATAGTAGCTTAATGCTGCTGCGTTTCGTATAGTGAGTGTAGAGAACCGGAGAGCCTTTTTACTGGAAACGAGGCATTCCATCTATGTCCTCACGGGTGACAACGCATCTGCATTTTGATTTGTAATCGAGGATGGATGTAGATGTCTATGGGCCACAGCAACCACTTACCATCAGGTGGACTGTGTGCAATTGCACATGTTGTAGTCTAAAGACACCTACATTTATCGTCTTTTAAGAATCTAAATGCAGATGCGATTTCATCCCTACGGTCTAAGACGGAATGACTTGTTATCAAAAAAAATATTTGTTTGTTCTGGTAATGAAAGAAGACCGACTGCGCTAGAAGAAAAATGGAATTTTGCGTTGTCACTGAGGCTCTAGCTCTAACACCAGTTGGTAAAGCAAGCTTAAAATTGTGGTAGGAAAACTATCGTACTCAGCCAATTGTCTCGGCTTTCTACTAGTTATCCGGACAAGTACTATGTTCAGGTTAGTTCCGTTTTGGGAACTTCTGACTACGGCCTGGATATTCCCCCCTAACTACGATTTATAAAGTGTGTGGCAAATGTGCCATACAATATACAGATTGCGATGAGATGCGGCATTTCTTCGCATCATTCCTTGACTGCAGGTCTGCTTCTAGTCTAAAGATTTGTCAAGCAGAGCCTGTTCTATTACCGATGAAGCAAGCTAGAGTATTTCATCTCTTTTGTTGACGTACTCATCGATGGTAAAGCTCGTCTAAGGTTCAACTACGCTCCAGATCTGAAAAGCAAAAGCTTATTATAGCGTATTTATCTTAAATCGGTGTTTGAGACTGCAAAGTTCCGGGTGTTAGCCTTACACAGAGTGTCGTTAACCAAGCCGGCAACTCTTAAAAGTGCATTACGCAAAGCCAGTTTCGACAGCATTAAACACATCGACTTTAAGCTCTCTGCCAAACCATCTGACAATAAAGCTATAGTTCTAAAGACTTGGGCGTCTGAGTTGTCACCTGTGTGGACTCGTTTGTTCTGCCTCTTATGACGACTGGTGTTGTACCTTAGTTTTCGAAGCTAGCCAATGTGCAGCCTGTATTAAAAAGGGCAGCCGAGGTGACTCTGCCAACATTCTACCAATTTCAATTACCTCCATACTCTTAAAAATTACGGAGCGAATATAGTACGTCCACCTCATGGCATAACTAGAAAAGAACAACCTCCTTAGTGACCGCCAGAATTTGTTTCGCTAAAATCCGTCAACTGGAGACCTTCTAGCGTATGCCACTCACATATGGGGCGAGGCCTTCGAGTGCAGTGGGAAAGCATTGGCTGTTTTCTTTAATGTTTCTTTGACAGAGTTTGGCACACAAAACTCTCTTCTTTCAAAACCTGTAACGCTGCTTGCTCGTCTTTCAAAACCTGTAACGCTGCTTGCTGTCCTCATGTAGGTATTTTTCTCCAACTCGTCATTATCTTCCTAGTTTTTGGTTGCTTTCATTGCGTATTTGTTCATCTGCTTATTTTTTGTGCTATGCTGTTATTTAGAACCATGTTCACATAGGTAGCACTCCTTTTACAGACGTGGCTACCACATGATCTAACCTTTATCTCTAGTTGGCGACTTAAGTCGCTATATCATTCATTAGAGTAGAACATTCCATGGAAAAGTTAAGTAAAGTAAATTACTATTTGATCAACTTGGTTTCTTCTTACAAGCATAGTCTACAGCCATGTTGTCTCTTCTTATGTTTACACATTTCTTTTATACATTGTAAGACTGCGTTTTGTAGTGTGAGTGCTGTACGTGGGCCTTTAATCCGAACCCCAGATAAAAAACATTTTAAAAGACTACCAGTTTTCTAAATAAACATTCCCTTTTTAGGGTTCCCTGGTCAACTAACCCTTATAGTTTCGCCATGTCTGTCTGTCCGTCTGTCCGTCCTCGCTTAATCTCTGTGACAGTTAGCACTAGAAAGCTGAAATTTGGTACCAATATGTGTATCAATCACGCCGACAAAGTGGTAAAATAAAACTTGGAAAAAATGTTTTATTAGGGTAGCCCTTCTATATGTAAAGTGGGAAGTGATTTTTCTTTAATTTCAACCTTAACGTGTGATATATTGTTGGAAAGGTATTTAAAAATGAATAGGGGTTTACTAAAATAATTTTTTGATAATGTCAATAATTTCGGAAATAATCGCTCCAAAAGTAAAAAACAATGTGTCCCCCCCCCCTCTAACTTTTGAACCATAAGTTTAGAAAATATGAAAAAAATCTGAAAAGTAGAACTTTTTAAGGACTTTCTAGGAAAATCATTTTGAACTTGGCTGGAAACAACAGTACATACCAACAACAACAGTACGTACCTACCTACCAACTACCGGGAGTAGTTGCAGGAGCGCGGAGCGCTGCTGGAGCGCGAACATAATGGATACCCACCTTTAAACTCATAAGTGGGAACACTTATTGTGACGTACGGGAAACTACGGAACCCTACACTGAGCGTGGCCCGACACGCTCTTGGCCGGTTTTATTGTGTTGTGGGATTATAATTATTTAACTTAAATAAATAAGGCTAATTTAAAGGAGAATAGTTTTGTACCATGGATCGTAAGGACAATAAGGCCGTAATTTTACTTTTATTACTATAATACCTTGGTATCACTGTCGAAGTTTTCAGCGTGAACCATGGAGTAGTTTGTGAATAATGTGTTTTCTATTCAGTAGACTTTAGTAGGGTGATTTGCCGGAGTTGCGCTGTCTATTTCGAACCTCCTATACATATGTCATATTTATTGCACATATGACATATTTATTACACAAATTATTTGGTTCGCGCTGGCGAAAAAAATGTTAACCGGCTTCCAATATACGAGTATGTTAGGAAAATATCCAATAATAATATGTAGATGGCTGTTTAGAAGACATAGTTATCGTAAAATATAGAACTTATTAGATGGCGATATGATTGTTCCGTTTTAAAGTTGTAGCACGAATGGGTCGGCTTGACCGCGGCAGGACCATGCTCTCATTGAATACCAGCGTGATGCTGCTGTGTTTCGTATGGTGTGTATAGAGAACCGGAGACCCTTTTTACTGGAATCGAAGCATTCCATCTTAGTCCTCAAGGGTGACAACGCGTCTGAGTGTTGATTCTTAAACGATGATAAATGTAGATGTGTCTATGGGCTACAGCATCCATATACCATCAGGTGGACTGTGTGCTCGTTAGTCACCCTTAATCTATATATAAAAAAATCATTTATTGTACTTTTCGCCACCTTGTAAACGAGCGGTTGACTTAAAGACGTGCACTCGTATCAATGGCCGACGATAATACAATAATTTAATAATTTTATTCTGATCAGGACCACCAGGATAAAATAAATAATTTTATCGTTAGGCGTTTCGTTAGTTTTTTTAAACTATCTTATACCTCAGGTGTGACAACGCATTTGCATTTTGATTCTTATTTGAGGATAAATGTGGATGTATGGGCCACAGCATCCACACACCATCAGGTGAACTGTGTACTCGCTTGTCACCCAATGCTATAAAAAATATATATTATACATTAAATACTCGTAGTTCTCGTAGATTGATAGTACTCGTATTATCACACTTAACCTTCTTTATCAGATTGTAAAAGACAACTTCTGGACACGGGCTTCTTTCATTGTCGTCCTTATTGTTGTCACGCAATTATTATAACATTATAAATTATAAGTGACGTTTAAATGCGTTTCATTTATATTTTCAAAAGTAGTGTGTATTTTAGAATGAGGTCAGGTGTCGCACTCGAACAAGGGCAATGAATGTAACTTGCATTTACTAACATATACTTTATATTTGTGTGCGTAGTAAAATGTTATCTCCAATTCAATTCGTAAATGCGTCGCCAGCAATTGTAAACATGTTGTTTCATTACATCAAAATCTTTAGTTTTTATAGTAGTTTTTCAGATAATAATATTGTCACCCTTACGTAATAAATAATATTGGAATTTTTCTATATTATTGTGATTGTAGTTTTTTTTATTAATGTTGAAATAAGTAACGACCACAGTATAAATAATTTGCTTTTGGCTGCGGGTAAAGCAAAACACTCATTAAACATTCTATATGTTAACAAGAAACAGAACTAAAAGTTTAAACGTCCTTTCAGCGACGAACGACAAACATGCAAACAGGTATCTACATACTTTCACATTTTCTTGCAGCACATAGGGGTATTGTGCTTAAGATGACATACTCAGATAAGATGACACACCAGCAGTTTTCTTTAAACTATTGGCGGTATAGGTGAACCCGTGACGTTTTTGGAGAGCGTTATAGATTTCGCTAGTACCGAAGTGTTGTTTGGCGGACTTTGAATGCGCATCGCAAGGTAGTGAACGTTTTCGTGTTTACTGGTTATGGGTGTAAATTGTCTGAATAAAGATGATGATTATTATATTATAATTAGAGATGAAACGGATAGCTGTTTGGCCGGATACCGGATATTCGGTCAGTGTTATCACCGGATAGCCAGATGTCTGTCCGCCAGATATTCTGCCAAAAATTGCCGCTTGGTGCATCGCAAGAAGTGAAAAGTAAAATGAGTGCAAACTGTTTACGATCGTGACCCTTACATTTGGTGGGAAGGTATTGCTACACAATACCCAAATTTATCGAAGTATCTCAAAATCTTTCTTTCAATACCCTGCAGCAGTGTGCACAGCGAAAGACGTTTCCCTGAAGCTGGCCTTGTTTATGAATACAGACGAAACTGCTTGTTACCTTTCAATGCAGATAAATTAGTATTTATTCACCACAATTTGCCTTTTGCTACGTAGTACTATTATTTATTCTGTGCCTTAGCGCAGTACGAGTAAGTACTAATTTTGTGAGATTTAAAATGAAAATTTTGTATTTACTGATTATATTTGTTAAGTGACGTACATGAAGTACTTAACAAAATTTTATATTTATTGTTATTTTTAAAATCAGGTATCCGGCCGGATAGCTGTTTGTTATCCGGTATCCCGCCGGATAGTAATTTTAGGCCGGATAGGACGAATACCGAATACCGGATAGTTACCGGATATCCGTTTCATCTCTAATTATTATTATACTTTTGTATCCAGTTTCCAGTCAGGTATAATAACTGTTGTATGACGATTACATTGATAAAAATCAGCTATAAGTTCATTGTGCATTATGTACTACGTACGTACGTAAGTACCTACATATATTACTTCAATGCATAAGTTTCACAAAATATATTCGTCTAAAGTATGTATTTTCAAACATAATATTTTTCTTCCACTGCTATTCACACAAATACGAGAATGTTACAGAGACGTGTCCATGAGTCCAATAATTTTATTCTGATCAGGACCACCAGGATAAAATAAATAATTTTATCGTTAGGCGTTTCGTTAGTTTTTTTAAACTATCTTATACCTCAGGTGTGACAACGCATTTGCATTTTGATTCTTATTTGAGGATAAATGTGGATGTATGGGCCACAGCATCCACACACCATCAGGTGAACTGTGTACTCGCTTGTCACCCAATGCTATAAAAAATATATATTATACATTAAATACTCGTAGTTCTCGTAGATTGATAGTACTCGTATTATCACACTTAACCTTCTTTATCAGATTGTAAAAGACAACTTCTGGACACGGGCTTCTTTCATTGTCGTCCTTATTGTTGTCACGCAATTATTATAACATTATAAATTATAAGTGACGTTTAAATGCGTTTCATTTATATTTTCAAAAGTAGTGTGTATTTTAGAATGAGGTCAGGTGTCGCACTCGAACAAGGGCAATGAATGTAACTTGCATTTACTAACATATACTTTATATTTGTGTGCGTAGTAAAATGTTATCTCCAATTCAATTCGTAAATGCGTCGCCAGCAATTGTAAACATGTTGTTTCATTACATCAAAATCTTTAGTTTTTATAGTAGTTTTTCAGATAATAATATTGTCACCCTTACGTAATAAATAATATTGGAATTTTTCTATATTATTGTGATTGTAGTTTTTTTTATTAATGTTGAAATAAGTAACGACCACAGTATAAATAATTTGCTTTTGGCTGCGGGTAAAGCAAAACACTCATTAAACATTCTATATGTTAACAAGAAACAGAACTAAAAGTTTAAACGTCCTTTCAGCGACGAACGACAAACATGCAAACAGGTATCTACATACTTTCACATTTTCTTGCAGCACATAGGGGTATTGTGCTTAAGATGACATACTCAGATAAGATGACACACCAGCAGTTTTCTTTAAACTATTGGCGGTATAGGTGAACCCGTGACGTTTTTGGAGAGCGTTATAGATTTCGCTAGTACCGAAGTGTTGTTTGGCGGACTTTGAATGCGCATCGCAAGGTAGTGAACGTTTTCGTGTTTACTGGTTATGGGTGTAAATTGTCTGAATAAAGATGATGATTATTATATTATAATTAGAGATGAAACGGATAGCTGTTTGGCCGGATACCGGATATTCGGTCAGTGTTATCACCGGATAGCCAGATGTCTGTCCGCCGGATATTCTGCCAAAAATTGCCGCTTGGTGCATCGCAAGAAGTGAAAAGTAAAATGAGTGCAAACTGTTTACGATCGTGACCCTTACATTTGGTGGGAAGGTATTGCTACACAATACCCAAATTTATCGAAGTATCTCAAAATCTTTCTTTCAATACCCTGCAGCAGTGTGCACAGCGAAAGACGTTTCCCTGAAGCTGGCCTTGTTTATGAATACAGACGAAACTGCTTGTTACCTTTCAATGCAGATAAATTAGTATTTATTCACCACAATTTGCCTTTTGCTACGTAGTACTATTATTTATTCTGTGCCTTAGCGCAGTACGAGTAAGTACTAATTTTGTGAGATTTAAAATGAAAATTTTGTATTTACTGATTATATTTGTTAAGTGACGTACATGAAGTACTTAACAAAATTTTATATTTATTGTTATTTTTAAAATCAGGTATCCGGCCGGATAGCTGTTTGTTATCCGGTATCCCGCCGGATAGTAATTTTAGGCCGGATAGGACGAATACCGAATACCGGATAGTTACCGGATATCCGTTTCATCTCTAATTATTATTATACTTTTGTATCCAGTTTCCAGTCAGGTATAATAACTGTTGTATGACGATTACATTGATAAAAATCAGCTATAAGTTCATTGTGCATTATGTACTACGTACGTACGTAAGTACCTACATATATTACTTCAATGCATAAGTTTCACAAAATATATTCGTCTAAAGTATGTATTTTCAAACATAATATTTTTCTTCCACTGCTATTCACACAAATACGAGAATGTTACAGAGACGTGTCCATGAGTCCAATAATTTTATTCTGATCAGGACCACCAGGATAAAATAAATAATTTTATCGTTAGGCGTTTCGTTAGTTTTTTTAAACTATCTTATACCTCAGGTGTGACAACGCATTTGCATTTTGATTCTTATTTGAGGATAAATGTGGATGTATGGGCCACAGCATCCACACACCATCAGGTGAACTGTGTACTCGCTTGTCACCCAATGCTATAAAAAATATATATTATACATTAAATACTCGTAGTTCTCGTAGATTGATAGTACTCGTATTATCACACTTAACCTTCTTTATCAGATTGTAAAAGACAACTTCTGGACACGGGCTTCTTTCATTGTCGTCCTTATTGTTGTCACGCAATTATTATAACATTATAAATTATAAGTGACGTTTAAATGCGTTTCATTTATATTTTCAAAAGTAGTGTGTATTTTAGAATGAGGTCAGGTGTCGCACTCGAACAAGGGCAATGAATGTAACTTGCATTTACTAACATATACTTTATATTTGTGTGCGTAGTAAAATGTTATCTCCAATTCAATTCGTAAATGCGTCGCCAGCAATTGTAAACATGTTGTTTCATTACATCAAAATCTTTAGTTTTTATAGTAGTTTTTCAGATAATAATATTGTCACCCTTACGTAATAAATAATATTGGAATTTTTCTATATTATTGTGATTGTAGTTTTTTTTATTAATGTTGAAATAAGTAACGACCACAGTATAAATAATTTGCTTTTGGCTGCGGGTAAAGCAAAACACTCATTAAACATTCTATATGTTAACAAGAAACAGAACTAAAAGTTTAAACGTCCTTTCAGCGACGAACGACAAACATGCAAACAGGTATCTACATACTTTCACATTTTCTTGCAGCACATAGGGGTATTGTGCTTAAGATGACATACTCAGATAAGATGACACACCAGCAGTTTTCTTTAAACTATTGGCGGTATAGGTGAACCCGTGACGTTTTTGGAGAGCGTTATAGATTTCGCTAGTACCGAAGTGTTGTTTGGCGGACTTTGAATGCGCATCGCAAGGTAGTGAACGTTTTCGTGTTTTTCATTTGAAAAAAATTTTGCTAACGCTTTTGTTTGGTAATGAAAATACACATAAGGTAAGAATCTTGTGTTTGAACTTATTTTGATTGTAAGTGGGGATTATTATACGGTTCAAATGTTGGTAAAAACATATTCTAACCTCTAAAGTTTAGCCATGACTTTTAAATGAAATTTTTATGATCTATTTGGTAAGATGACATACTAGACGTCGGTGTAAGACGGCATAGTATGCCATCTTACCCTTATAGTAGGATTAGTAGATAGGTATTTAATTTATTTTTTCTTATTTCTATACACAATGCCTGGCACTTACAAAAGAACATCGACTCGGAGGAGTTGGTTACAAGAAGACAGAAAGACTTACACAGACAGAAAAAGGAAAATTGTGCATTCCTTAAAAACCAAAAGCAACCAAGCGTAACATTCTATGATAGTGTGGAGTCTAAACCTGCGGTTAAAAAATCTAAAGTCAACAGAGGTCCAAAGAATACGAAGCCTATCGTTTTGAACGATGACAAGAATCTCGAGAAAGGAAATAGCGTCGAACCTAAGTCCGCGCCTAAAAAACGCAGGTCCACGAGGACCCGAAAGCAAAAGCAGCGTGTTATTTTTGACGATGACGAGGACCTCAAGATCCTTACGCTAGCGACGACGAGGGAGAAGATGATGCAGCTTGCATATACTGCAGTGAACTGTTTACTCAATCTAGGCCAAAAGAACATTGGGTGAAGTATCAACTGTGTTCCAATTGGTGTCATACACTTTGCGCAGGCAAACGAAAAAGGAAACAATTTATCTGCGAAATGTGCACCGAAAATTATTATTAATTTTAATGTTTAAGCTACAACCTACGGTGTGGTTTTTGTTATTTGTTTAAGACGACATACCAATATAAGATAATATAAGATGACATATCAATAGTGTAAGATGACACACTATGTCATCTTACACTATTGATATGTCATCTTATACACGTAGACTTAAGTGCGATTAATGTTAATTTTTCAATTTTCCATTACGTTGATTGTTCTAAAACTCTATTAATGTTGTTGATTAAGAAACATTTATAAATATACGTAAGTTGCTAATCTGATGTTGCTTCATTTAGTTTGAATATTTTTCTTAAAACAAAAAGTATGTCATCTTAAGCACAATTCCCCTAGCCCACCTAAAGGTAAGTGTGTGCTGTTACTTTATCTATAATACCCTATTTCTAATCGACTTCAAAAAGGAGTAGGTACTAAATTTAAGTGTATGTTTTTTGTGTGTGTTACCTCAGAACTTTTTCTGTGCTAACCGATTTTGATAATTCTTTTTTTATTTAAAAGCTGATGCTTCTCCCGTGTAGTTTTTGAGTTATTCTTAATAATGTGTATATTTAATCGACTTCGAATACATTGATGATGTTCTCATTTTATTTACCTACTTATATTGAAGTCGGTTGTAGAAAATTTTTAATTTTACCACTTTTTTATCACTTGTGTGATTAAGAAATTAAGATGTGAATTAGGATTATTCAGTCATTACATAAAAGTCATTCATTAATTAAAATACAACAACATAAACATACTAAGAATGACTGTTGTTTATATAACGGTAATTCTTAAATAGTTCAGTTGTTTCACTTTTTTAGTAATTAGACTAGCAAGAGGTACAGCGTCTTCCGCGTTCAATACAATAAAGCGTTTAGGGCTGTGATGGGGCTGCCTCGATTTTGTAGCGCCTCTGGTACGTTCGCTGATGCACGTACACCTATTGCTTGCATGCCACCATGCGTAAGCGGGCAGCGTCAGCGGTGCGTAGAGTGCGGCCCAGCTCCAACTCTGTCCTGGCGATGTTCGCGGAAAGGTTAGACTGTCATATCATCCGGCATTGCTCCCACAGGCATACTGCAGTACAGTTGCCTCTGAGGAAGTTATAATTGATTGTCTGCTGACCGATACAATTGTGTAAATCTGTTATTTATTATGATTTTATTTTATTTTGTTTTATTGATTAATTGCGATTTTGTTTTATTTATTTTTTTCGATTAATTTATTTTATATACTGACATTTTTGCCTACTTAAAATGATTGTTGGATTTTTAATTTTTATTATTTAAAGGTAAATTGTTATTTTGATCACATTTTTGATTGATTGACATTTATTTATTTATTTCTTAAATTGTGGAGATTGATTTTTAATTCATTGATTTTACTGGTTATGGGTGTAAATTGTCTGAATAAAGATGATGATTATTATATTATAATTAGAGATGAAACGGATAGCTGTTTGGCCGGATACCGGATATTCGGTCAGTGTTATCACCGGATAGCCAGATGTCTGTCCGCCGGATATTCTGCCAAAAATTGCCGCTTGGTGCATCGCAAGAAGTGAAAAGTAAAATGAGTGCAAACTGTTTACGATCGTGACCCTTACATTTGGTGGGAAGGTATTGCTACACAATACCCAAATTTATCGAAGTATCTCAAAATCTTTCTTTCAATACCCTGCAGCAGTGTGCACAGCGAAAGACGTTTCCCTGAAGCTGGCCTTGTTTATGAATACAGACGAAACTGCTTGTTACCTTTCAATGCAGATAAATTAGTATTTATTCACCACAATTTGCCTTTTGCTACGTAGTACTATTATTTATTCTGTGCCTTAGCGCAGTACGAGTAAGTACTAATTTTGTGAGATTTAAAATGAAAATTTTGTATTTACTGATTATATTTGTTAAGTGACGTACATGAAGTACTTAACAAAATTTTATATTTATTGTTATTTTTAAAATCAGGTATCCGGCCGGATAGCTGTTTGTTATCCGGTATCCCGCCGGATAGTAATTTTAGGCCGGATAGGACGAATACCGAATACCGGATAGTTACCGGATATCCGTTTCATCTCTAATTATTATTATACTTTTGTATCCAGTTTCCAGTCAGGTATAATAACTGTTGTATGACGATTACATTGATAAAAATCAGCTATAAGTTCATTGTGCATTATGTACTACGTACGTACGTAAGTACCTACATATATTACTTCAATGCATAAGTTTCACAAAATATATTCGTCTAAAGTATGTATTTTCAAACATAATATTTTTCTTCCACTGCTATTCACACAAATACGAGAATGTTACAGAGACGTGTCCATGAGTCCATGACCCTTTAAAATACTATTTTAAGACATACTTGACCTGATATAAAAACATCGTGATTCTATATTTCTACCAGGAAGTTAACGCCTTAGAATAGTATACTTCAATTTTTTTTTAACTTAGTTAATGTTATACGAGGGTGGATTGAAAAGTACTCGGCCTAACACAGATCCATTCAATTCTAAAAATCAAAACTACCCACATTATTTAGTTCAGTTCAGACTAGTTCATTGTGTGAAGTTCGAAACGTGTGCGATAATTAGTTGTGATTTTATAAATTTATTAACAAAGTAATCGGACATAATTTCCGCGAATGGAGCAAATCGAGCAGCGTGTCGTCATTAAGTACCTCCATAAGAAGGGGCTATCATCAAAAGCCATCCATGATGACATGGTCAGTACATTAGGCGATTGTGCTCTGTCATATTCATCCGTCAAAAAATGGATAGCAGAATTTAAGCGTGGTAGAGAGAGTGTGAAAGATGAACCCCGCTCTGGAAGGCCTTCGACGTCAACTACTGACGAAAATATTAAAAAAGTACTTGATTTAATAATGGGAGACCGCAGATTAAAAATTAGAGAGATAGCCGAGATTATAGGCATATCTTATGAACGAACTCAAAACATCATTGTCAACGAGTTGGGTTTCCACAAGGTGTCTGCGAGGTGGGTTCCGCGACTGCTTTCAGTTGAACAAAAAAGGACGCGATTGACTATTTCACGCGACTGTTTGAAGTTATTTGAAGCCGATGCAGATGATTTTTTGAATCGTTTTGTTACTATGGGCGAAACATGGGTTCATTACTGTATACCGGAAACAAAACAACAATCAAAACAGTGGAGATGATCTGGTTCACCACCCCCTAAAAAGGCTAAGTCCATTTTGTCGGCAAATAAGGTGATGGCTTCAGTATTCTGGGACTCGAAAGGTGTGATTATGATTGATTATCTTGAAAGGGGTCAGACTATAAACTCTGATTACTACTGCACCTTACTACGTCGTTTACGAGAGGAAATAAAAGAAAAACGTCGAGGAATGCTCAGAAGAAAAGACCTGTTTCATCAAGATAACGCCCGTGTTCACACGTCAGTACAGTCAATGGCTGAAATTCACAACTGTGGCTTTGAACTGTTACCACATCCGCCGTATTCACCTGATGTGGCACCATCAGACTTCTTTCTGTTCCCTAACCTAAAAAAGCACTTGGGAGGTCAAAGATTTTCGACAAACGACGAGGTCAAAGCAGCTGTAGACGCATATTTTGACTCTAAGGAAGAATCATTTTTTTTCAACGGTCTAAATGCTTGGAAGGGGAGGTGGCAAAAGTGAAATGAACTTGATGGTGATTATTTAGAAAAATAAAAATATAACTGATTTAGTATGTGTTTATTTTCTTGGTTAGGCCGAGTACTTTTCAATCCACCCTCGTATTACTGGGACGTTGGGCCGCCTTAGTATTTTTTATCAGTTTTTTTTTAAAATAAATAAGGTATTAGATATTCATTTAGTCATAACTTTACTATTAAACATTTTAATGAAAGTACAAGGAAAACTTTCGACCAAATGAATGTGGCGTACGGTACATCGGTACACGTTTGGAATATAACACAAATGATAGATTTTTTTTTTGTTACAGAATCTTCGTGAACAGGTCACTGCACTTGGAAAATGTTAAATTCTACGGTTTTGATATGGATTACACATTGGCTGGTATATGAACAAAATTCTCTATGGAAATATTTTAGTTTAAGCACTTTTGTATAATTTATATCGTAAAATAATAGTAAATAAAAATCACAAACTAACATAAATTTTAATTTTTGCGGATAGCCGCCGCTTTGTCTTAGTTTTGTGTAGTTGAGAGTATTCTTCTTGTTTTGTATCATCATAATTACAGCCCATGACAAGTCCGCTGCTAAACATAGGCCTCCCCAAAAAACGACACATTGTACGGTCCTGAGTCAGCTGCATCCATCGGGTTCATGCATTTCTCCCAAGTCGTCACTGCATCTTTAGGGGAGCCTCGCAACACTGGCTGTTGAAATGTTATCATATTTGATAGACTAAACTAAACCGGTTAAGAACAAATTTTCAAGCTATACAAGTTTTTAGTTACTTATGTTCTTTACATAATTAATATATGAATCTTTTTAAAATTTTCATTATATTTAAAACTTAATTTTTATTTTCAGAATACAAATCGCCGCAGTATGAAACACTTGGATTTAATTTAACCAAAGAGAGATTAGTTAGCAAGGGATACCCGCGTGAAATATTAGAGTTTGAATACGATCCTTCTTTTCCCGTTAGGTGAGTGTTTCAATGTTCGCGCTACCATTATTATGTAATTATTATCGTTCAGTTTTAAAGTTTTGCCGTGTAGTGGCAGTAAAGGAGTATCTATCACCCCATTATCCTGTGGGTTGTCATAAGACGCGGGAGAGGGAAAGGAAACGAGATGGGCAGTAGCATTTTTCTGGCAACTCAAAATAAAAAACTGCAGCTGCCAATCCGCCTGCCAAGCGTGGCAAATGTGGCAACTATCAGTCCTCACTGTGGCGGTAACAGTCCTCTATGAGGGCGTCTGTGGGAGGACCTGTCCAGTTGTGGACTTTCGGTAGGTTGTAATCATCGATCACTAATAAAAAGTGGTAATAGAAGGATGGAATCACCAGTTCTTTTTCTACAAGAGCTATGGTAGCTCAAGGGATAAACGCTAGCCATATTCGTCGAAGTAAGCGAGCAACCCGAGTTCGAACTCCTATAGCACCATAGAAAAAAATATTGTTAGTTTCAATTTTAAATATCGATTTGTCACTTGCTCTATCTAACAGATAATTTTTTTGAAGATATGAAAGACTGTTAATTTTCTGCGTTGAGGTTTCGCAGGCTTCTTCCATATTGGCAAATGAGAGGAGGCCTTTGCCCAGCTGTGGGACGCATAATATGCCTAGTATACACCTTCATTTACCTCATAATTCGTTTACTTACATATATACCTTCATTAGTTTTTTGGTTTTTATTTCTTAAAGTGAGGGAGGTACCAAACTCTCGCGCGGCAAAAGTACGATTCCAGTCCTGAAGTGTCATTTGGCTTTTATTTTGTCCGCAATTAGTTGATGATGAGTTGAAGAAGGTGTGCTACGACACCTTTCTCTACTTCACGTGTTCAAAAGTAGACATTCAATTCCAAATATCCGTAGAATCCAATTGACAACATTTGCTTAATCATCTAACTACATGTAAAATTTATAACGAGTTTCCTGTAGTGTTTTTTACGTGTCAAACATCGCATGAAAATAACGCAAAGTATCTCGTCACGTGATAAATAAAGAAACTGTTTTTGTGTCGAAATAATGTTGCGATGATGTTTACATTTGTCGAGATATGCTTTCGTTTTTTTTTAAAATTAGATTTTAAAGAATATATTATTACGAAAATGATACGATAAAGCGAGTTTTTGTGATGGAATAAGTCTTATTTAATTCCTTTATCGGTGGTCGATATTATACCGCCGTTGCTACTCTCGAACTTACGATAGTAGTATTCTGGTTGCTCTTATAATCGTAATAACCTTATGAAATCGTATGAAACTTACAGTTTTTGTTACGTAACCTTTGTTTTAATTTATTGTGTATTAGGATTTAGAAAGTAAGGTGCTTTGTTACGGAAAATGATTTTGTTTTCTTTTCATACTTACTAGATTTGGTACTTATAGGTACTTATCCCATTATTACATCGGCATAAATAAATATTAACGACAAATATTATTGTTTCAACACTCTATTTAAAAGAATCTAACATACATAATATACACATAACGCATAATTTATTCATTATGATCCATAATGTCTTTCAACATTCCTGTCTAAGCTCACACTGCGACAAGAATGTGCGATGACAGCATTTGATAACTCAATATTAGTAGACTCTAATCTCGAACATTGCAATTTATTTTTTTATTATCTATTATTAGAATTTATAACGGATGGTGTGCGATAAAGGCCGTAGCAACACACTTATTTTCTACATTTTAGGCGTATTATGCATATATTACATTACTTATTATTTTAATTGTTTTCAATAGAACTTTTTTCATAGAAAACGAGCACACAGTTAACTAATGGTGAGTAAGCTCGATGAAGAATCTCGTTACCATTAAAATTAGACTATCACCTACATGACTCGCACACAAACTTAAACGTTATTTTTTAGTTGCATAATGTGATTTGGGATATAAAATAATATTTATAATGATAATAATAAGGATGCTAAATTACATAAAGCTGATATTATGCCATCTTGCACATAAATTAGTATACTTAGTGCCATTTCGCCGATTCGATTTTATTACTTAGCTACGACATAGATTATATGAGCGTGCAGTTTTATAAAAAATATAAAACAATATTATTTACTACAAAACATCGCCAAGTGATGAGTTTCCAATTTCATTTTTTTTTTTAAGTATACGAATGTGTTTATACCTAATATGCAAGTACACATGTTAAAGTTTTCACTAAATTCCACTTGAATTATTTTTTCTTTTACGTAGATTTACAAAAACCTTCATTATAAAAGAGACATTACGAGTTGTCTGACAAATACAAGTCGATATTATAAACACATAACATCCATTTATACTTTAATTTTGAAAATAGATTGATTAAATACTTACATTTGGCTTCTATAATTTCAGATAAATTGACAAAAGTTTTTAATCGTTTGAATTTTGTAAGGTCGTATAATGTGATGAGGTATTATTGTAGTTATTTATTTATTTACTTTTGTTCTCTTTCAATCTGTCCTTATTCTGTTATGTTTTCACTTCCTAATTTAGAAATAGTATCTGGTGTTATAACTAATGATCTAACATTGATTCCAGAGGTCTGTGGTTCGATACTTTATACGGAAACCTACTAAAAGTAGATGCTTATGGTAACATTCTAGTTTGTGTGCATGGATTTGAATTTTTAAAACAGTAAGTGAAATGTTCGACTAAATTGTTGTTTTTAATCTTAATTTAGGACTGGATGTTTAATGGTTTTGTTGTTTCAGCTCGCAAGTCTACGAGTTATATCCAAATAAATTTTTGACGTTAGATGAATCAAGGGTTTATGTATTAAACACATTGTTTAATTTACCTGAGACTTATTTAATAGCTTGTTTAATAGATTTCTTCACGAACTCGCCGCAGTACACAAGGTAATGTATTCTTGAATTAAATTATGTTATTTAATCAAAAGAAAATTTAGCTTACCTATTACGTTTTAAATGTATATTAAGTTAATATATATATATATATATATATATATATATATATATATATATATATATATATATATATATATATATATATATATATATATAATTCAAATGGTAAGTGGCAAAGTTATGTCGTAACATAATTTGGATTCAAAGGACCACGCTCTCACAGAACACCAGCGTCAAATAGCAGCTTAATGCTGCTGTATTTCGTATGGTGAGTGTAGAGAACCGGAGACCCTTTTTACTGGAAACGAAGCATTCCATCTTAGTCCTCACCGGTGACAACGCATCTGCATTTTGATTCGTAATCGAGGATAGATGTAGATGTCTATGGGCCATAGCAACCATTTACCATCAGGTGGACTGTGTGCTCGTTTGTCACCCTATCCTATACAAAAAAAAAAGATTTTTACATTTCCCTGATATTCATTTCATAATATCCTCCAGACCGGGTTTCGGTCACGGTGGCCAGCAGCAACGAAGGTTACCCTTATATCTGCGGAAGACTAAATTGGGGTGCTCGAGTGTATGATGCGCAAGCACAGGTGCACTCTTACTCTCATATTCCGATGGGACTGCAATCTGACACAACCGGAGAGAGTATAGGCGCAAGGCTGACGGTTTTACGTACTTTCCGGGGCACGGGGATAAAATACTGCTACTTTTTTTGACTTCGGGCTGCTTTTAAAAATGTTTTCACGGAATAAACCCAATAACTGATTTTGCCCGACTTGGGTTCGAACCTGGCACCTCAAGTTTAGCAGCCACGTTTATGACCACTACACCGACAGGGCAGTACCGCCTATAAAACTTACCTTTCCGTTATAAATCCAACACACGAAATGAATTGGTATGAGACCTGTAGCCATAGAAGAATAAAAAATAGAAAACTAGAAAAATATATTTACTTACAGAATATTTTATATTTATTACTATGTTACTACAAGTATATATTGCAACCACATACGTAATAGATATAAACTTAGTTTAATGATTTTACGCCATGAAGTGCATAATATACCGAATACATGTTTTATAGTACAGAGTAGATGCAGAGTTTAGAAATTATGACACATCTCGTCTAGTATTCCTCAAACATCAAAACAAACAGTAAAACATAAACGTGGTTCTCCTTTGCTGGCCGTCTAAGGAAGTTTAAGGTTGCACTAATCTAAGGCTTGAACTCGTCAGTGAGCGTGTCTAAAACGCGTGTTGTCTCACAGCGTCGTGTGGGAAAAGTAAACTCAGTAAAGATCCGTAAAAAGCTAGTGCGAATAAACAAATTCCCTTAAGTTTTATTTTAGTGAAATTTACGAAGACTCGTACCAAATACGAGCATGGAAAAATTTACGAAATTTTCTTTGAAGGAATTGCCTATTGTGTAAAATTAACTTTGAACTTTTGAATAAATAACACGTGTCTTTACTTACATTATTTTGAAGTTTTCATACCACTTATGTCGTTTACGGTGTATTGGAGATGTGGTAATATCCACTACCCCAAATTGTCCCGTGAGTTTCGTAAGAGGCGAGAGAAGGAAACAAATCTGGATATGGGTAGCCAGGTTTTCCTAATAACAACGCGAAAAGAAAATAATGTGTGCCAAACGTGCCAACTATACAATACAATATACTTCGTGACCTATGTTAAGCTGTGAGTTTTGATAGTCTGTGAGAATGAGGATGATAATTTTCTTACAATGGTAAAATACATATTTCCAGGCTTTTACCTTTACAATAAATTATAATTAAAAATAAAAACCGGTCGAGAGCGTGTCGGGCCACGCTCAGTGTAGGGTTCCGTAGTTTCCCGTCCGTCACAATAAGTGTTCCCACTTAAGAGTTTAAAGGTGGATATCCATTATGTTCGCGCCTCAGCAGCGCTCCGCGCTCCTGCAACTGCTCCCGGTAGTGTGTACTGCTGTTTCCATCCAAGTTCAAAATGATTTTCTACTTTTCAGATTTTTTTCATATTTTCTAAACTTATGGTTCAAAAGTTAGAGGGCGGGGGACACATTATTTTTTACTTTTGGAGCGATTATTTCCGAAATTATTGACATTATCAAAAAATGATTTTAGTAAACCCCTATTCATTTTTAAATACCTTTCCAACAATATATCACACGTTTGGGTTGAAATTAAAAAAAAATCACTTCCCACTTTACATATAGGGGGGCTACCCTAATAAAACATTTTTTTCCAATTTTTATTTTACCACTTTGTCGGCGTGATTGATACACATATTGGTACCAAATTTCAGCTTTTTAGTGCTAACGGTCACAGAGATTAAGCGAGGACGGACAGACGGACAGACAGACATGGCGAAACTATAAGGGTTCCTAGTTGACTACGGAACCCTAAAAAAAGATTCCGACGAATTGCAAAACTCCTTATTTGAAGTCGTTTGAAAAATATGATGAGGGTGAAAACCGAGGTTTTTTTTTTGCATGACTAATATATTGGAAGTAGAATCACATCACAATCAATAATAAAGTCTAATAGATTAGTACGCTAAATTGGCAATGAGCTGGACACCTGTCAATAACTGGCTGGGTCTAAATACTGAATCCAGGTTTCGGACCTTGTGATAACCAACTTTAATACGATAATGGTGAAATAAAATTTACATGTTTTTTTAATTTTCGTTACATAACGTTTATGGATTCGTTTTAGGGGGAAGACTGGAGTGAGATGCGGCGATTTAGCTATGTCATTTAAGTCAATATTTCAAGATGTGCGGAGTGCAGTAGACTTTGTCCATATACACGGTGATCTCAAGTCGAAGACTATAGAAAACCTGGATCTGTACCTGAAAAAGGATGAGAGGCTGCCAATGTTCCTGTCTAGAATAAGGGAGAGCGGAGCGAAGCTGTTTATATTGACGAACAGCGATTACAATTTTACGGACAAAATAATGAATTACCTGTTCGATTTCCCGCATGGAGCGCAAGTAAGTGTATTACATTTTTATGCATTTAAATCGGTTACTATCGAATAGTACTTATGTAGTTGATCCGAGATATATTAAATTTAAAATTTAGTAAAAGGTACTTCTGTTCTAAAGTTTAATAGCCTAGGGAATGTTCACTACCCATTAACGTCCTTACTTATTACTATTAGTATTAGTTTTATTACAATAAAGTTGGTTCTGTATACACGCAGCCAGAGTAACTAGCTGGCTGAGTTATTAGTACCACTTGCTATCTTGGCTTTGTAAAACTTGCCCGCTGACTGGGCTGGACTGGAATAATTATAAATAAATATATATAAGAAAACTTGCCTTTTTGTTTATTTCATGCATGTATGACTATTTTATGTTTGTAAGAGGGGTAATACCTCGAGTTGCTAAGCTGATGATGAAATACTTTTTTCTGTACTGATTAAATTTGTCGACTACCGCTTCATATTTTCGATATTTTTAGAATAGAATTATACAATTTGTTGACGCGTCTTGGAATTTTCCTTGAAATTTATTTCGGTTCATCGATGTTTAAATTTGTATGATATTTTGTTTAAGCTTTGACTCGGGTAACATTACTTGCGAATATATTTCTACAGCAATTATTCTACAAGACTAAAACCACGGCACAAAGTCACTATTATATATTTGTGTCGTATTATTTTAATTAACGTCAGTAAAAACTAGTTAGCGGAAGCATTATGTATGCGATGGTTTATGTTTAGAATCAGAAAGCGAGTTTGGAATGTGGCATTAGAATACCGCCTACTGAATCAGGTTCCGGTTTCCTGTTACGGATAAATCTAAAAGTTATTCTGATGTATTATGCATATTGTTATTTTTTATTATATAAAATAGTTGAGAATGCCAAAATATTTTTTGTTGTGTTTAAAATAATTATTAAAATCTAGGATAGAATTTTTTTTTATAATGGATTTGTACGGTTATACTTTTGCCAGTGTCAGTAGTAAAATATAAGGATGGTTTAAAACTTCTTTATAAAATATTAATGCGTCATGTACTTATTAGGAAATTATGACAGCAGCTTGAGCTAACAGACAGTTAATGATGATATTCTGAAGGCGCCTATAATTTTTTTTATAACAGTCTAGTTACTTAAGGTTTAAGGCCGGCCACATACATAATATGGAATTCCGTTTCGGAATTCCATTTCGGAATTCCGAACGCATCAAATCCGTATCAAATCAAGGTCCCATAATATGAAATCAAGATCCCATCATATACCTACGGTAGTTTTCCGTTCGTTTGCGGGAAAATTTATACAAATTCGGTATGTTGTAAATGTGGCGGACCTAAAACAATATAACAATTATTTGTTTCCACTAATAGTGCACATGCACAGACACTTATAATTGTATACATCTTGTAATTGCATTACTTGTAGGTATCAAAATCAACTTCAAACCATTAATGAAGCGATATAACAACAATTAACCAGCGTTCAAGTTTCTTCTGCTACTCTATAGAAATATTACGTAGTCTATACGAAAAATACAAGGGTTTACATTTTGTGTCGTTTGCGTAGTGTTGTTGACTTTGATTTGATACGTTAGCTGTAACTGATAGTGAGCCGTAGTAGCTCAGATGGTTAACGCTCGCTGTAAATATAACAGAACGCGAGTAACCCGGGTTCGATCCCCGCGGGCACCAATGAAATTGTTAATTGCAGTTTTAAGTGCTGGTTTACCACGTGCTCGGCGGTGAAGGAAAACATCGTGAAGAAACCTGCATGTCTTAGGAACAAGAAAAAAAATACTTCAAAGACATGTGAAGTTCGCCAACACGCATTGGGGCAGCGCGGCGGACACTTCCTTGCCCTAAAACCCTCTCAGAAATGAGGGGAGGCCTGCGCCCAGCAGTGGGACGTATATAGGCTGTAACTACTTTTTACTTTACTGTAACTGATTCCTGTAGAATTTCTATCCGCACCTACATTTCAGTTGTTGCGGGCGGTCGGGTCTATCAACACTTCACCTAAAACTCGTGCTAGTAGTCACTGGAAGTTTAATTATGACCTTTGAAATTTATACAGTTTGTTTTACTATAGGTCAACGACCCTCACAGAAATTGGAAGACCTACTTCGACTGGATAGTAGTGGACGCTAAGAAGCCGCTGTTTTTCGGTGAGGGCACGACATTGAGGCAAGTGGACACACGCACTGGAGCGTTGAAGATGGGACACCATGTCGGACCACTGCATGAAGGACTTGTTTATTCGGGAGGTAGGCATATTTAATGTATGTTTTTTGTGCGTATGAAGACAAAATTGTGTAATATAAAATTGTGTTTTGTTAGACAAGTCACTCGTGTAGATACCGCATACGTTTTAGATCATCGCAGCGTGGGCGTTGCTTCAATGCCTCGGCTTCGATAATGGTGGCCAATTATCAGTTATTTTATCGGATGCAAGTACAACTCTATATATTCTGGCATTTTCTCAGTCTGCTCTTATGACGAGAGTTGCGATAGGTATTGTAATTGTATCATTTGTTTAAATAAATATAATTAACATCATATGATTTAGTTATCACTTTTGAATTGTAGAAGACATTGATTAAAACTACTTTTACGGATTTTATCGCATTTAATTTGAATTACTTTTAATTCCCAACGTTTCGGGTGCTTTCCAGCACCCATGGTCACGGGGGACTGAGATGACTGACGTCATTGTTAAACCCAAAGTACCTTTAGCTTTTTTAATTATTGTTTATGGTCCGATCTATGCAAAATGAACTGACTGTGTCTTGAAGTCTTGCAGTGGTATGCTTGGGTTTAGTTTTAATTTTATTGATTATAGGGTCCCAAGCAGGTGGTAGTACCCAGCCTCCTTCTCTATTGAAATTAGGACGTTTTTTAATTTCAATAGTCTCACGTATCACCATTGGTAGGTATCGGTGTTCTTTCGCGAGGATTTGTGATCTATCAAATCTCATGTACCTAATGGTTGGGGCCGTCTAGGATATGATCACAAACTGCAGGCTTCCCGGAACGTTGATGCTTCACATCAGCTATATGTTCTTTTACACGGGTTCTAATTGATCTTTTTGTTTGTCCTATATAAAAGAGACCTCGTCACTTGTAATTGTTTCAATAAATATAATTACCATCGTATGATTTAGTTATCACTTTTGAATTGTAGACGACTATAACAGTTTCAACTCTAGATAAACTTTATATCAAGTATCATAACAAGCAATTTGTTTGCGTGCGTACTTCGTTCCTAATATAACGAGTTTAGTTTAAAAAAAAATGAAACTGAAATGACAAAAGAACTTACAGTCCACCTGATGACAAGTAGCCACAGCAGCCCTTGGACACCAGCAACCAACTTCGAATATGATGTCGTGATGGTCAGTGGATGATGTGGTTCATAAACACCTACAACTGCAAGATGAATTGTATCTATTGTGAGTGTAGAGAACAGATCGTTGTTACTGGAAGCGATGCATTCTGTTTTAGTCCATAGGGATGACGACGCATATACATTTTGTATTCTTGAGAATAGATGTAGGTATGCCACAGCTTCCACTTACCATCGGCTGTGTCATTATTTGTACTTATATATTAAAAATTTAGTTTTTTATTAAGATTAGATGTTTTCCTTATTCATATTTTTATTATTTTTGAGGCTCATGCGACGTGTTCACGGAATTGATCGGCGCGAAGGGCAAGGACGTGTTGTATATAGGCGATCACATCTTCGGCGACATTCTCAAGTCGAAGAAGATCGGAGGCTGGCGTACATTCCTCATAGTGCCCGAGCTAGTGCAGGAGCTGCACGTGTGGACCGATAAGTGTCAGCTGTTCGCGCAGCTGCAGAACCTCGACGTTCAGTTGGGAGATATGTACAAGTGAGTAACATTTGATCTATCTGGTGTCACTGTGCTCATTGTACAACTTCCTAGCTTCAGTTTTTCTATCAAGCAAAATGCATCAGCAGCACATCCTGTTTTCAATGCCAATTTCGCTTTCGTCTTGACCAGAACTTTAACCCCAATATTTCTTCTTAAACAAAATCATTTACATTCGTAAAATTGATTTTAATACAATGCGACTTAGCCTATAGAATTGAATGAAAAAATTACCTATAAAAGTAACAGGTATTTAACACCATCTTCACAACTTCATAATGTATTTGACATCTAATATTGTTAGTAGTGATTTGTTCTTTACGTTTGAAATTGTTACACGTAGGTAAGATTACAATTTACGTTTTACAACCGAATGTAAACCCATTCTTATCTTTAAAAATCGTTTATATTTCGACAGTCAAAACAAGAAAAAGAAAGTGTATTTGCTAAATTGCACAATGATGGTAATATTTTTAATATGATGGAATTAAACAAGACCTTGTTAATATTATTTTTAAGTTGTTGTTTTTATTATAAAGGTTTTTTTCGTTAATCATATAAAACTTTTTTGTTGACATACCACTTGCTCGAACCAAAATATTTGCTTGGTGATTCGTAATGCCTACAGCAATGGAGTGGAATAACTAGTCACCGTCTTTTGACTCGATACAGTGGGGTAAACAGGTTTTTCGTTAACTAAGTCAGCTCCGTTTATCATCGTGAACTACATCACCACTTACTATCATGTAAGAAAGAAGTCAAACACATGAACTAAAGCGTGCACAAAATGAATTGTAATTTATTAAACTGTAGGTAAATAATGAATAAGCTTCCGTTAATGACTTAGCTTAAAAAAAGACTATTTACTCTTGTTAAGTTTATTTATTATGTAAAAACACATTCACGATACAGGTGATATCTTCTCTCTAGTCTTGGGTAAGATTTTTAAACAAATAAAATAAATTAAGTAACCTCCATAACTTATTTTCGATTGCTACGACCGACGCTACAAGGCAATATTTCCAGTAGTTATTTTGCAGAATTACATACGTGATAACAAAAAAAAAACATTTTTTTTTATTTTTCATATTTGGATATATCTACAAGGTTAAGTTCAAATTTTATAACATAATACACTGGGATGAAAATGTTTTTTTATTTTTTATACAATTTTCTTCATTTTATATTATTTTTCATATAGGCGCATGATTAAAAGTTGTAAATTAGTTATTGCTTGTCATAACCTAATCCTCCAAGGGATCATTGTGTCATAGTTATTGATTCTAATAAGAGAGAGATTACTGTACTTTAAAATGTTTAAAATAAAACTTTCAATTGACTTTTATTACAATATTTGGAATGACATACCAAAGTTAACAATTTTTTTTAAATTTTGTTCTAACAATTTTTTGTGTACTATATATAATAAATCTATACATCTAGGAATATACATATACATATAAATAAAATTGAAGTGCCTGTCTGCCTGTGCCTGATTTTAGGTAATTATTTCACGTAGGTAGCAAGAGTGATAGAGGCCTGGTATTTAGTATTCTATGGGTCGGACCAACCTTCTAAATGAGACGCCTCTAACGCGCCCACTCTGCACGCTCAACTTAATAGCTTGTGAGACGGACCTATTTTGTTGTACTCTGAGTGAATTCACAATTGTTTGTAATTTGTTACAAAAATTAAATAATCTACACAAATCTGTTAGACAGCTACACTATCGCAGTAGGTAATCCTGTAATGATAGTTGTAAGTTTCAGAAATAAATAAATAAAAATAAAATAAATATGGGGGACTGAATTATGGAGCACCTTTACGGGCATCTCGATCGCCTGTCACTTAGCTTGCCAGTACGAGGCTGTTTTCACAAGAACCTTTATTCTCTGTCGGTTGTTGATTCTCTCTATCGGTTGTTGATTCTCGAGCTATATGGCCGGCCTATTGTCATATATACTACAGAGAATAACATTCCGAGCATAACAGCCCTTTCCATCGCTCTCTATTTTCATCTAACTTTACTTATTTTATTAATTATAGAGATTTGGATTCGAGCACGAAAGAGAAACCGGACATATCGAAGCTGCGTGCCTCGATACGCGACGTGACGCACAAGATGGACCTCGCGTACGGTATGCTCGGCTCGCTTTTCCGCTCCGGATCGCGACAGACGTTCTTCTCTTCACAAGTAAGTGATATTATTTTTTAAATATTTTTTTTGTATCATATCATTTTTATTAAGTTACAGGTTAATAATCAAAGAACGTAGTGACTCGGTGTATGTCCTCGGTGTACGGTGTATCGGATACAACGCTTAATGCCAAAATTTCAGAGAAGGATTGGGTTACAACGTTAGATTTATAATAAGGACCATTCATAATTGGTCTTAGTTTTTTTTCTTATTTGTAAACCAAATCTGCTTAAATTAGAGCCTGCTCAACGAGCAGCTCTTAATGTTAATGTTTAGGCCCGCGTCCACTTGGCTCGCCGAACCGAGTCGAATCGAATCGCAGAGAGTCGCCTCCTATATATTTACTATAAAACTGCGTCCATTAGCGACGTGCCGCGGTGTACCGAATTGAATCGACCGCACGAATTTCTTGACAGGTGAACTTCTTCGCCGATGCGATTCGATTCAACTCGGAGCGCCTTAGTCGACGCCATATAATATATACAGTAACCTATGGTCGACGCGGAGAACTGGATACACGCCAACGTATTTTTATTAATTTCTATTTAATTTTCATAAAAAACTTTTTGTTTAAATAAAAATGAATGAAGAACTATTGACATCACTGGTACAACAATATCTTCCTGAATCTTATAGTTTCTTTACACAGTCCAATTCAGTCTAGCGAAACTTGAAATTTTTCATAAGATAAACGAAAATATTGAAAAAACCATTTCTTCATCCGAGCTTTCCATGACGCAAAAACTACCTAATTTGATGAAGAGTTTGCGGTGAATGAATTTCGTCCATCCCTAAAGAATCAATAATATCGAAGCGAATTAAAGAATTAATTCGATTCGATTCTTTAGGGATGGACGCACTAGGAATAAATGCGGCGCGCTTCGATTCGACGCGTTTCTGCTGTAGTCGACGCAAGGCTTTAACCTTTTTCTCACACTTTCCTAGCCTAGTACAGAGGTATATTAAAGCTGCAAAATTCTCACTCTCCGCCAAATATTTATTCTTCATACTATGTACGCGCGAGCACACACATACAAACGTGCACACATTCATACACTCGCACACGCGCACGCGCTCTCATTCATTCACACGCGCACGTGTTTATAGGCTGGTCAGGTTCAGCAGTGGACTTTTGATAGGCTGTAATGATTAAATTACTATGCCACTACCTTCTTAAGCTGTGCCACTACTATCGCGTTCCGGTTTTAAGGTACCGGTATTGTTACAACTTGTGAGGTATTCTTCTAGTGCTTGTAGTTTCTTCGCTTATCATCAGGTTGATTGCAAGCTCATTTGATTCAAGGTCATCTTTATTAATAGACCGTTACAGTTCATTACAGGACATTGTCCTCTCCTCATATAGGATACTACGCTTTTTACACGGATTGGCGTTCACAGCATCAAATGAACAAATGCATCTGACGTCGCCGGTAGGGTATTTTACATCTCCTATATACAAGATAGGATTAGTAAGCTGAAGTGGCAATGGGCCGGCCATATAGCTCGAAGAACCGACAACTGTTGGGGAAAAAAGGTTCTTGAGTGGCAGCCTCGTACCGGTAGGCGAAGTGTAGGGCGACCCCCACTAGATGGAGTGACGACCTGGTAAGACATGCAGGAAGTCGGTGGATACACGTGGCTCAGTACCGTGCTTTGTGGCATACCTTGGGGGAGGCCTATGTTGAGCAGTGGACTTGTGAAGGGCTGTAATGATGATGATGATGATATACATGATACGACCACCTTCAATAGGAAGCTATGTGGTTTTTCAAATCGGATCACAGTTGTTTCTTACGATTTCCACAGGATAGAATGGGGCCATCTCACGGCAAACCATTATATCATTATATTACGACCTAAGCACAAATCTATGGAGTGTAGAAGTAAGGAGAACAATCTCTAATAGGAGAATAGTTGAAAAAGTGTCCATCTGTAAGCAATAAACAACAGTTCGAAAACTCTCCACAACAGCGCTGGAGTAGCTACAGGAAACAGCTACATGAAATGCACTTAGCAGTTTTAGACGGTGTGAAGTGTGCTGCTAAACTGCCTAAAATCTAAAATAATTTTATTGAGTAAATATAACCTCGAAAAAGTTGTCTATCCCACTAATATTTTCGGCACGTTCTTTAAAATTTACCCCGTAGCTATAGTGGCGCCACCCTTATTTAACGGTTTTCTATGGACACTTTTTAATACACAGTCCGTAATCTTTACCTCTACATCCATAGGCAAATCTCATAGGAGTAATTATTTTTCGCGTTTTGACTTATTCAGGTTGTAAGGTACGCGGATCTGTACGCAGCGTCGTTCCTAAACCTGATGTACTACCCGTTCTGCTACATGTTCCGCGCGCCCGCCATGCTGATGCCGCACGAGTCCACCGTCGCGCACGAACAGCGCTTCACTGTCGACACGCCCACCATTGACCGGTGAGTTGACGCACTCACTTCCTAAAAGAGCAAACTTGAAAGTATCGACACAAAACTGCTTATTCATAGCTCTACACACTTTCAATGCCTTAGAGCATTTTTAATGGGCCGATACCGTGAAGGCGACACCGTGAAAAAATGCACCTCCTTTCATCGAATAGTATAGAACTATGACACCACTAACGAAAGTGCAATTTTGATGTAGGTAAATTCATGTATTTAACTTGAATTTGATTGTTCAAAAACACAATTGTATAATTTTGACTCGTTCATAATTATTTGCGAAAACACCTTTAAAAAATCACTATAGTTGAAATTACTACGAAATTACTTAATCTATATGCTTGGGACTCACTCAAATATATTCATAACATCAATATTTAAAATTTACTTGCTCATTATTTTGATTACTTAAATCAATGATTTTTTTAAAAAATATTTAAAGGGTATGTTTCGAAATACAACGCAGTGTACTGTCCAATGCAAATGGCGTCATGAATCGACACTATACTGGTGATTCGTTCCAAAACATTGGACAGTATATGACGTCATACTTTTGCGCCATTTGGAAAAGTGTTGGCGATTATTTTGTCATTTTGTGCTCCAAAAATCATTATATCCTCCTAATGGATATACCATCAATTATTCTATAATTTTTTGTATTTGAATAAATAGAAACAAATTCTGGCATGCTTCGTTCGGCAAACACACAATTAAAAATTGTTTTATTATGGCCGGATATCCGACACAATATGGCGGCGGCACGCTAGTACAATAAAGTGTCAAAGGATACGTCATTTGCATTGGACAGTATGCTGCGTTGTATTTCGGAACATACCCAAAGATTCTGACAATTTCTAAGCGGTTTTATTCGTCGCAGGCGCTACGCAAATTTAGCCCTTATGACAGCGGTTTTTCAAATTTTTATAGAAATTATGTATTCACTCGGATCAGTATGGCGATAGCCTGGAGCCACTTCTTCGATGTGTCGTCTTAACGATACGTCATCATGGACATATCTATCCGACACCGATATTATCTATGATTCATAAAGGATAAAAAAGTTTCTATAGTTCATAAAAGATGCGACAGCTGTCAGTAAAAATCACGCCTATGAAGTCCTGAATTTCTCAGTAGTACAGACAGTATCTGTCAATGTCATACTTTATGGGCATGCACTAATTAGGTCGGCATGCCCATAAAGTATGAAATTGACAGGTACTGTCTGTACGTAGACAGAGATAGGATTCTCTGTCTACGTGTCTGTACTACTAAGAAATTCAGGACTTCATAGACGTGATTTTACTGACAGCTGTCGCAGAGATCAAGCAATCTTTTATGAACTATAGAAACTTTTTTATCCAACGACATAGTACCGACATAGTGGCATTATATTTAGGTCATACAGATTATTTTTACGTTTTGCAAATTAAGGCAGGCAAAAATGTTCGACCATACAGCCTAGTGTTATGTGTATTTAATATACAAACTTATTCATTTGCGAATTTTCCCTAGGATTATGACGACAACCTAACCTAGCGGACAATTGATGCCGATAATATCTCTAGCCGTGAAAGCGGAAAAAACACTTTAATTTTTTTAACTATCTAAGCATTTGTGTTATCGTCTCCACTAATATTTCACATGCGCAAGTATTAAACACATAAAATCGCACCTCTTATACGTATTAAAATCCACTTCGGACACATATTATGAATAAAGATAATACAGGAGCAACAATCTACCGGCGATGAAGTACTTAGGCCTAAGGTTCTCAGCCTGCAAAGATACATATATTGCAGGACATAGGTCTTCCTCATTGGGATAAAAATTAGGGATTATGATACCGTCATATTATATCGAACAATATTATATCGAAATTCTATAAGAAGTAAGTCGTGCGCAAGCTCGTCTCCAAAGTAAAAAGGAAGATTTGCGGAAGTCCCTTAACCACCCGTAACGTTAAAAGGAAGTTGTGCAGAAGACCCTCACCCATCCCTCAAGTAACAAGTAAATTGTTCGAGAGTCCCTCATCCACCCCAAAAGACCTTTTCCCCTCAAGATTTGTTATCATATTAGTGTAGTCTCATAATATTGGTCATACTGGCCAAGGTCCGGTTTTGAAACCGGTCAATAAGTATTTTCTTGCTAAATATTACAGGTCTAGACATTCGAGCGTTCAACGTCCATACACTATTGGATCGGAAGAATCTTTGGAGGTAGCCGTCCCGACAATTGAAACTAACGACGTGAAGGTAAATCAAATAACTGTGAATACCTATAGCTCCCCCATAGATTGTCCCATGAGGGGGGATGTTTGTCATAGTTGCCGCACTTGGCAACCGCAACTTTTTTTTTATTCATCTGTTATCATAAAATGCAGCTGCCCTTCTCCTGGCTCAGGATCCCTCCGTCGCCTCTTACGAAACCCATTGGATGTTATGGGATAGTGCATATTCCTGCACCGCCACTAAACATTTACATACAAAAACATAAACATAAACACTCACGCCTGTCACCCAGAGGGGTAGGCAGAGACTACAGACTTCCATTTAGCACGATCCTGACATACCTTTCTCGCCTCTTCCACATCCATATTACCTACGCATACATGCTCGTCAGTTAAGGGTACTCTTAATTTGGCCCATTTTTAGTATATCGCCAATTTGGTCGACAAACTTCCGCCTAGGAGAGGAGGTAGAGGTCCCTTTCCGACTCTTCCATTCGCTTCTGCAACATATATTTGCTTTGTCAGTCTTTCCGCATTCATTCTTTCTACGTGACCAAACCACCGAAGCATTCCTTTCTTAATCCTGGTCACCGCATCATCTTGCAAACCACACTCTTCTTTTATCACACAGTTTCTCACCCTGTCACTCAGATTCAGCCCTAACATACTCCTTAGCGACCGCATTTCTACTGCATTTATTCTACTCATTTATTCTACATTTACAATACCATACAATAGCAAATAATAAACACGTAGACCTGAATGAGCGTTGGTATGAACTTTACAACATCCGCACGGCAGCTGATGTGAAAAAATCAACCTAGCAACAATCGGTTTGTTTACGCGTCTGGTGCCAAATTTTACATTTTATTTTTTTATAGAAAGCGGGAGAATTCTAAACATCGAGGTATGTAGTGCGAAAATGCAATGCAATTGCTTAACTCTGATGGGAGTCCTAGCGGGTTTCTTTTATAGAATAAGGGTTAGAAACGAGCACACAGTCCACCTGATGGTAAGTAGAAACTGAGGCCCATAGACATCTACATCTATGATCTATTAAGAATCAAAATGCGGATGCGTTGCCACTCATGAAGTCTAACATGGCATGCCTCGTTTCCAGTAAAAAGTGTTCAGTTCTTTACACTCATAGTACGAAACATAGCAGCATTAAACTACATTTTGATTCTTGAGGGTAGATGAAGAAATATATGGGTCGCAGCATCCACTTACCGTCAGGTGGACTGTGTCATCTTTATTCTATAAAGAATTGTTACGTTTAGTGTAGCTAATAAAGTAATATATATTTAGTTTTAAATCAGCGCTGTATTAAAACTGTAAATTACCTCTTTCAGGCTCAAGGATCAGTTCCACACGTGAGGCCGGAAACTCCGCGTCAGCTGACACACACCCACGACGAAGATTGCTCCGACGATGAAGACGTTTGCAAGTCGGGCCACAATAAATAAGCTAATGATAATTAATTCAAACTTGAGTACAACAATCAATTACGAAAGGCTCAATGAATTGTCGAAAATTTCTATTTACAGGGCACATGCAGACTGTAGTTCATAACTATATGATAAACTTTGCCCTACTATTTATTTGTTTATATACGTTGTTGTAATCTGACGTATTTAAGCCTAGATATAGCAGAGTCTAGTATAGATGGAAGTTCTTTGTTATTTATTATATAAAAAATTGAAACTTGAATTTAAAACTACAGATATTTAAAAGTAGTGATTGATGAATTATGTTTTTCACTTTAACAGAAAATGTTCTAAGCCATGCGATGTGTTTTAGGCTGAACGCACATTTATCAGCACCGTGCATGCCGCATAGAATTCGTTGTTTGAAATCTCACATTGCAGCCGCACCGTACGCGCCACATTTTATGAAATGCGGTAGACATCCGAATATTGCGCGACGCATGCTGATGACGTCATATAACAGTGTGGTCTAATGTTACCAACTTAGTGAATTTTCCACTAAAACTGGTGGTTTTTACTTTCGTTTAGAAATATATTATTATTTCAATTCAGGAGCATTTGTGTAGCAACAATGAGTCGTCAAACATTTATACATTTACAAATATTTTTTTTATATTCTTTAGAAAATAAATAATAATATCCTTAAGCGAGAATTAAAAAAAATATTTTCTATATATTTCTTTGTATATTTTAATGACTCAAGAGTATTCGGATTTGGTATATTTCAAACTTTTAAAAATTCATTACTCCAAAAACATAACCTCTATCGTAAAAATTCTTAGAACCCTTTTAATTCGTATTTCATCAAAGAATGTAAAAAATGTGCCGTTTGAAAATAACACTTACTTGTTATTTAAAAAAAGACGGTTTAAACTATATAGCAACGAGTTTCCTCATGGCAACGCGCATTTGAATTGCAAAAATTTTCAATTTGAAAAGAACAGCATAAAAATATGTAGGTGGGATAGTTTTCGGTACTCATGCACCGATTCCTCCCCGACTATATATGCAGATCCGAGCAGTTGACAATGCTTTAATATTATGACGTCGCAAATATGGCAGCCGCTTATGGCGCGTTTTGAAGTCACGTAATAATTTTTGAATTTTTATAAGTTAATTAATTATACATAATTTTAAAAAAACTTTGCATCGATTAAGATTAATAAATTATTAAATAAAATATAATATTCTCCATATATTTAACTTAATATTATGAATGCAGAATCCTTCTTTTCTTGGAATTTTATTTTTTTCTTCCTCTGCCAATAAGCAAGCTATTTTTTCCAAGCCGATCTGAGTGATCAATGTCACTGTACCGTTTCACACCAGTGGTTGGAAAAACCTGTAAAAGTTGTTGGCAATACAAATCTATTGCGTATGGCGTGTACGTATAAATGTGCGAGGCCAGCCGAAATAGCGGCGCGTACGGTGCGATCAAATGTGCGTTCAGCTTTAAAGTAACAACAAAAATTACGGTTTTTTCCAGTTGTAATATTTTTTCCTATTACTTTTAGGGATCATAGAATCATCCGAACGGCTTAATATGCACACTGCAGTATTTAACTAAAACATAAATTGGTACGTTTGTTTCATTTTTTATTTAATCAACTTTGATATATTCCATAGCTGCATTATAAATGATATCTTTGACGTTTTTTTCTTTTTCATTGATTCTGTTTTTATAGATAATCTAAATTTTATTAATGTTGTGTATCGAAATGTTTATGCTATTTCAGTTGTCAGCTATGATCGTAAAATCGCGGTAAATTTGCGAGCAAATCGTAAAAACCATTGCATTTAAAATGTCAGAAACTTAATATGATTAAATCATAATACAATTGTGTTATTTTCAGATTTCGATAAATAGATTTTAATACTGAGGATAAATTGAATGGATGTTATAATTTTCACGCCTATGAATTTATAAATGTGATGAATGTAGAATTGTAAAGCTACCCCAGATCATAACCCAGATTTAAGCAAAACCATAAATATAAGTTTAATTTTACAAAATATAAATTGGGGCTGCCCTTTGAAACTTAAGATAAAAGATAGAGTACTAACTAATGTTTAAATAAAATAGAACCGATATGATTATAATTGCGTATATTATATTTAAAATTTCCCTCGTTGCTTGACTTTTCCATGTACTAATATATATTCTTGGGTTTAAACTCTCCCATTCAATAAAGAATTACCGAGAAAAATATGCGAATTAAAATATGAAATATAGAATTTTACAGAAAATGTCGAATATCACGAAGAATGTAGTGGAACTTTTTTGTACAAAGGTTTCTGTTGAACCAGAATTTTTTTGAATTATTTAATAAACCACGTTTTGTAATAAGTCCGACTAGGTTTTGAAATGGTCAATACGGTTTTGAAATAGTATATGGTACACATACTAGATTTAGACTCAGAGGTATCAAAATCGCTGTTATTTGCAAGATTTGAATGCAGGTGATTTTACAATTTGACGAGGGTTGCTATGAAAATAAGGAATTATCTTTTTTTTTTTGTGTACACATTAAGATACAGAAGCAGTCTTATAGTAATTTCGTACAAAGGTTCTACTTACTCCAAATTAGCTGAAATATCTTCCAGTAGACCCATAAAGGAGATTATATTGAAATTGCAAACTTAGTGCATACATTAGTACTACTAAAAAATAAATAATATACACAATGTTGTATAAATTATATACACAATGTATGTCTTTAACTGGGTTTTGATATTTGGCAGCTATGTTACTGAAAAGTATTGGTAAAACTTATTCGAAATCGCTTACGAAAACAATGTGATTATATTGGGAGTCATTTTATATAATTTTTATTATCACACAAACTCTTAATATATAATAGGTATGGATCAAAATAAATGCAATGAGCAATAGATAAGGATATTTTATTTTCTTTTTCAGTTTTCTACAATAGTAAATCTTCTAAATATTCTTCAAATTCTTCTTCGCGCGTTTTCTCTTCAACTTCTTGGACCCCTGTAAGAATTTAATGATAATGTTATTATTAATTAACACAACACTATTTATCCTATGAATAGTCCATCTAAGGGTAAGTGGCTACTGGAGTCCATGGACTGCAGCCAACTTTAAACAAAGAAGGCTGCTGGTGCGTTGTCACCACTATCTTTATGAAATTGAAGAGAAACGACGAGATGGTAATATTGGCCAATGCGGTGCATGGGCACCTGCAGCCAGTATATACAATGAACAATGTGGTTGCGTTGTGCTTCTGAGGACATTATACTAGTTTTCTACTATCTACAGCAGAGTACGCGTTGCTGCTTGATGGCAGAAATATACTGAGTGATTTTTTTACCGTCTGGAAAAGTATAGGGTGTAACAAGTGAACGGGATAGAAGCCTATGGCATTGATATTTTACAATTTTACATTAACATTACGTTTATTGACAAATAAATTTCACAGTTTATGAAATTAATTTATCTATAAATACTACTAATTTGAAATAAACTTTCGGTACTAAAAAAATAAAAACAAAAATTTTGAACTAAATGAATAAAGAGATCAAAAACTATCGATATTAAAATAAAACGTACCCAATTCGTAGTATTTATTGATAGATCAAAAAAATTGTAAAATATCAGTGCTAGAGGCTTCTATTTTGTTCACCTGTAACAACCCTATTCTTTTCCAGACGGTAAAAATTATACATAATTTGTTTTGATTATCTATATAAAAAAAATCATTCAGTATATGGAAACACTACCAACCCAGACCGTCTCCAAGGAAAAATAAGAATCCTGCAACCCAGTAAATTTTACAGGTCAATTACATTTTTTTTCTTTATTGGCACAAAATTGCTCTCATGAAAGGCTGCCCCGCTCACTAACTAAAAATCCTGGGATGGCTCCACCATGCCTGACGCGACCGGAGGAGAGGGCCTGGTAGTAACTTCCAGGGGGTTCGGGCCACACGGCGGTCTCCATGCTAAGTACCATAGATACTGTAACTGCTTGCGTTCCTAGGTTTTGTGCGTGACATCTCATCCAACTGCCATTCACTCAACCTGAATAGGTTACTCTACAACATAATGAAAAAATGTCAAAATAAGGATAAGTTTTTCAGCGGTTGCACTCCTCCATCAAAGTGCTCTTCACAAACATCAGAGACCAGCACTGTAATCTCAACGCAATGCACTACCACCTTGGAACTAACAAGCAGCACTTGCTCTTCTTGACTAAGACACCGATGTCCTTTTGATGCATAATTTCTACCAGCGCACCGGAGTCTGTCTCCGACACCTTGAAGATACCACTTTCTCCTCGATTTATGTATTGATAGATACAGGGATAGATCTTTCTTTTTTTTTAAACTTTACTTCCACATTAGGATTTTCACATCCAGATCCGGAACAATTATTTGTAAGCCATACAAACACTAGTTCCGTGCGGGATTCGAACTCGCGGCCCTTAGCACTGTAACTCATAGCTAAGCCACTGCACCACGGAGCCGTCAAATTATTTGTTCCTATTTCCACTCAATGTAAATATAACACAACGCGAGTAACTCGGGTTCGATCCCCGCCGGCACCAAGGAAATTGTTAATTGCAATTTTAAGTACTGATTTACCACGTGCACGGCGGTGAAGGAAAACATCGTGAGGAAACCTGCATGTCTGAGGAATAAGAAAAAAAATATTTCGAAGACATGTGAAGTTTGCCAACACGCATTGGGGCAGCGCGGCGGGCACTTCCTTGCCCTAAAACCCTCTCAGAAATGAGGGGAGGCCTGTGCCCAGCTGTGGGACGTATAGAGGCTGTAACTTTTTTTGAACTTTTATATCTACCGATTGTTGACTAGGAGACAACTATAGGTTAGTTATAGTTATCTCTTAGTCATCGCACTTGAACACCTCAGTGAGACGTCAGGTGTGGCCCTAATCGGTACCCTATTGCACCCCTGGTTTTTCTAGAGTAGCCTTTTATTATTTGTGTTGTCGCAACCCTTAGCTGGTAAAACTAGCGACTACGGCACACGATGTGAATGAGCATACAGCCAAGTTTTTTGGTCTCTCGCTACAGTGGTTGAGACAAACTTCTGCCAAGTTACACTGCCTCCGCTAGTAAAGCCAAATGGCCCACTGATACATGCGACTCAGGAGAAAGCGGATTTATTTGCTTCTCTAGACAGCAACAACAGCGTACCAACTCAATTACCTCTGCGATACTTCACACAGAAGTTGTTCATGATGCTAACGTCTGACACACAGAGGTTAGCATCATGAACAAGGAGGTTTAATGAACCTCCTTGTTTGTAATGCGAACCATACAGAGTCCAGAAGAATAAAGCTAGTGTAACTCAATTACCTCTGCGATACTTCTGTGTCAGAGGTTAGCATCATGAACAAGGAGGTTTAATGAACCTCCTTGTTTGTAATGCGAAACATCCAGAGTCCAGAAGAATAAAGCTAGTGTAACTCAATTACCTCTGCGATACTTCCGTGTCAGAGGTTAGCATCACGAGGTTTAATCCGTGTTGGTAATGCGAACCATACAGAGTTCAGAAGAATAAAGCAAGTGTACCAGATGGTATACCAGCTATAGTTCTAAAGGCGTTTAAGTTGTCTCCTGTTTGCGCGCGTTTTTTGCCTCTCATTTAGGACTGGAATAGTGCCCAAATCTTGGAAGCTAGCCAATGTGTAGCTTATATCTAAAACGTGTAGTTGTGCCGAGTTTGCCAACTATTAGTATAATATGTATGGAGCATATAATGTACCATAATTGCCGTATAGTGTCGGTGTAAGAATTTTCACTGCCCCACATCGTCCCATGCGAGTCGTAAGAGGCGACAGAGGTAAACAAATCAGGAGATGGGCAGTAGCGTCTTCTCAAAACGACTAAAAATAAAAAAAACTGCGGTCGTCAACCCGCTTGCCAAGCGTGACGACTATGGTAAACATCCCCCCTACGAGGCAGTCTATGGAGGAGGCCTATGTTCAGTATTGGACTTTAATAGGCTGTAACGGTAACCGTATTTATTATACTATTACGAGCTTGAAGTTCGTGACAATAAAAACTGCCGATTGAATTACCAAAGTTTACACTTTTATTACCAAGTATCAGTAAAACTTAGCAGACACTAATAATTAATCACACTGATTCACTTTATTTCGCTCCGAAGCTTCGCTTGTCTCGCCAAACTCAATACTGCCACGATAGCGGGTTGCGGCGGCTTTAAATACATCTTTTACACCGAAACATCCAGAATATTCCCAATAGACCCAGTAAAACCATTCTCGGATCTTCAGTAGAGTTCGTTTAACTCCCAGATGGCCTCCTGAACAATCATTATGGTACAGCTGTAGAACATCCGGTACTTTAGCTTTAGGGACAACCATTTGCAAACGACAGCTGTCTCCCCGAAAATTTTCCCGTTTACGGCTCAGAACTCCATTCTGAAGCAGCAAGCTGTCCCATTGGGCCCAATAGCTTTTAGTGTTCGAACTCATCGCTGAGACGTCGCTCCACTTGGGCTTGGGAGCACTGGCCTTCATCCATTCCAGAATCGGCTTGATGTCCGGATCTTCCTGCTGTGCATGTTGTAAGCTGTCCTTCCACTCGTTGCTGAGGTGGTTTGTCCTGAGCATACCACTTCCTTACTCTCTTGCCTAGTACAATATTTGCAATCTTCAGGACAAGGTCTTCTTGACAATGCATCTGCGTTGCTATGAGATTTCCCGCTGCGATGTTCGATCTCAAAGTCGTATTCCTGCAGTAGTTCAATCCACCTCGCAACTTGTCCTTCTGGATTTTTGAACTGCAACAGCCATTTTAATGCAGCATGGTCAGTTCGTAAGTGAAATTTCCGCCCCAGAAGATATTTGCTAAAATGCTGCAACGACTTTACCACAGCTAGCAATTCGCGTCTTGTGACACAATAGTTCCTTTCCGGTTTTGACAACGACTTGCTGAAGTACGCTATCACGACCTCTTGGTCACCATTCCGTTGAGACAACACACCGCCAAGTCCTATATCACTTGCGTCTGTGTCAACTATAAATTCTTTGCTTGCATCAGGGTATCGCAAAATAGGTGTTTTGCACAGACGGTCCTTGAGCTCCTGGAATGCGATATTGCAACTTTCATCCCAGCAGAAATGTCGCTTCTCCTCGGTTAGCTTGTGCAGAGGTTTGGCTATATCTGCAAAGTTCTTCACAAATCGCCGATAATAGGAGCACAAACCCAAAAATGCTCCAACCTGCGTCCTGTCTTTTGAAACCGGCCAGTCCTTGACAGCGGCTATTTTCTCCGGATCCGTGCGGATGTCTTCTTCCGACACTATATACCCCAAAAAGTTGACTTGCCGTTTGAATAGTGAACATTTCTTCGGACTCAACTTGAGGTTGACACTCTGAATCTTCATGACCACGCGTTCCACTTTTTGAAGGTGTTCCTCAAACGTACGGCCTACGATGATGATTTTATCCAAGTAGACCAGACAGGCATCGCCAATTAGTCCGGTAAGTACGAGTTCCATCAGCCTTTCAAACGTTGCTGGAGCATTACACAATCCAAACGGCAGTACTTTAAATTGCAACAGACCCTTTCCCATCGAGAACGCAGTTTTCTCCTTGTCCTTAGGGTAAATTTCAACTTGCCAGTAGCCACTTTTTAGATTCAGCGTGCTAAACCACTTTACTCCTGTAAGCATGTCCAGCGTGTCATCAATTCATGGCAAGGGATAGCTGTCCTTCTTTGTAACGTCGTTCAGACGGCGGTAGTCAACACAGAACCGCATGCTGCCGTCCTTCTTCTTTACCAGCACCACGGGTGAACACCATGGACTAGATGAAGGTTCAATAACACCATCCTTCACCATTCCCTCAATCATGGTTTCCACTTCCTTTTCACGTGCTACCGGCAATCTTCTTGGCCGCTGACGGATAGGCAATTCTTCTCCTGTGTTTATTTTGTGTTGAACTAAGCAAGTATTTCCTATGTGAGCATCGTTTGATGAGAATACATCTTCGCCTTGACCATTTCGTTCGGGGAGAGAACGCTGCGACAGTCTTCCAAAAGTGTGGTCACTCTCGTTTGTGAATCCTTGCTGGGGGTCCCACTCGATAGATATTGGCACCGACGTAACCAATCCACTTCCTCACAAGTACCAACCAGAGTGCATTTTTCTATAATCTGTTCCTGGTCACAAAGGTTCAGCACACGTATTCCTGAGATGTCAGTGGTTCTGACCAAGATTTGAGCTACTTTCCATGGAAGGTCATTATTTACCCTTTCCACAAGTACACAACGGTGAGCCTGCCCAGGGTTCCGAGGAAGACTAACCGGCACAATCGTTTCCGATCTCGGCGGGAGAACAATCTTCTTAATGCTGTACACGTTCCCTGGTAACGCACCATCCATAAAAAGTTCCTCCTGTCCACATTTCAAAACATCTTGCACAACGTCGATCGATCTCACAACAATTATTCCTCATAAAGTCTAGGCCCAGGATGCAGTCGTCCATTATATCAGCCACGATGACATCCTTCTTTCAACGGACGGGTATACGCTGACCGGTGGCTGTTACTAAATTAATGCGTTCTCGGTTGTATGCGGAGTCCCCAAGGAACTGTCTTATAAGTTGTGAACTAACAACCGTGCGAGAGGATGTCTATGGTCAGTTTACACGGCATTCCGTTGACCTCGCCCTTGATGATTAGACTGTTCCCATCATGGGTTTGTGAGATCGAGACCCTTGGGGCTCTTTTAACATCAGCCAGCATCCGCCCCGCAGTTCTGGCTTTTACTTGTTTCCCTGCTGCTGCTGGGCGGTACTGTTGGCCGCACTACCCTCCTGAGATCGTTCACCTTCTCTTTCTACGCTTCGCTTAGGGCAGCTGGATCGAAGATGGCCCCTTTCCCACAGCCATAACACCTAGGGCTTTATCATTTATTGCGGTCGCGAACTGTAGCTGCTGCAACATCCGTGACGCGATAAGAACGATGATCCTGCCGCACGGCTTCCACCTCCAGTGCATGGGCCAAGGCGTCCTTAAGCATCTCGTGGTGCCCGAGCCTCACAGCAACTCTGACTTCAAAGTCGCGGATGCCGTCGATGAATGTCTGCACCAGGTTCCCTTCAATGAGACACGTATGCCTTTCGCACCAGCTTCTAAACCTTTAGAGCCCACTGCTGCAGGTTTTCGTTGATGCGCTGCACGCGATCTTTAAGCTGCGCACGAAAGACGTGTTCCAGGTGAGCGTCGCCATATCTCGCCTCCAATGCCTCAAGGAGCTGCTCATAAGTCACTTCCTCACCGAGAGCTTCCAGAACAGTTAAGGCCTGGTCGCGCAGGCCTAGTGCGAGAGCAGTCATGGCCTGACTTTTATTCCAGCCATTCGCTTTCAAAACGGCTTCGAACTGGATTTTGTAAGCTGACCAGTAAGAAGTCCCGTCGAACGGTGGCACTTTGAACTCACGTAGCGAAGGTGTACTAGCTACTACGGGAGCTGTAGTTCCAGCCCCAGTTTGAGGTCATCTAGCGTTTTCATCACGTCAGCCATCACGTTGTCAACCCAATTGTTCACTTGGTCGATTTGGTTTTTAGCTTCCTTGATTTGGGTTTCAACTTCTGACAGGCGGTTGTCATGTTGAGCAACCCTATCCTTCACCTCCTTTATCTCCTTCCCGAAGGTAGCGTGAAGTTCCTTCATGAAGAGCATCTGCTCTTCCGACCGACGGTCCTGTTCCTTTTGTCCACCCCGCAGCTGCTCTTCCAAACGACGGACCTGTTCCTACTGTCGGCGGGCCTGTTCCTGCAGCATCACCATCAGGGCACCTAAGTCAGGTGCTGCAGGTGTAGGAGCTGCTAACGGGCCAACCTCCGTGGCTGGCAATTGGCCCTCTGACGTCTGCGGCGTTGCACCACCAAATCGTCTTTGGTCCGTCTTCTGCTGGCGTTGACTTCGAGTACAGACACCATCCATCTCGTCCTTAGGTAAAATCGGCATGATTTTATCCCACTTCTGACACCAATTGTTACGAGCTTGAGGTTCGTGACAATAAAAACTACCGATTGAATACCCAAAATTTACACTTTTATTACCGATCACCAATTAAAACTTAGAAGACACTAATAATTAATCACACTGATTCACTTTATTTCGCTCCGAAGCTTCGCTTATCTCGCCAAACTCAATACTGCCCCGATAGCGGGTTGCGGCGGCTTTAAAAACACCTTTTACACCGAAACATCCAGAATATTCCAGTAAATACGGGCACCGAACGACCAGACGCAGAAAGTTCGAGTGTGGGGTTTCTAGAAAGCTTAATTATTCTGTTCGATACTAGATGGCGCTGTTGGTCGAAAGATCAAGATTGACATTTTGTAGGAAGCCCTCCTCGCTCTGGTCCCCGAGACTAGATGGCGCTAGTGCCAGGTACCTAACGTCAACTTAGGCGCGCAACAATACTTTTGAACATCCACCTCATGGCATATTCAGAACAGAATGACCTCCTCAGTGACCACTGGTACGGATTCAGCTGAAATCGGTCAACTGGATACTTTTCAACGTATGCCATGCACTTGTGGGGCGAGGCCATCTACAACAACGGGGAAACACTTGTCGTTTCCCTTTTGTCTCTATCACCATTGACAGGTTTTAGTAGGCTAGCCTTTTGGGCAAACTTCTAACGTACGGCTTATCTCCTGGCCTAATTGCCTAGGTGATGGACTTTCTAAGTAAACGGTCTCCAAGCTGTCGATGGCTGCTCGTCCAATCCTATAAGGGCAACGCCGATATCCTCGGGTTTCCGTTCTCTCCTGCTCCAAACTCTTTGCTTGTTACATATTGATGATCTTTTCCTTCTACAAATTGATGAGCTTTAGATCGGTGTCCATGGGTATGTAGACGACGGTACACTTGTGAAGTGGTACCTACCAGCCGAATGCTCGAGCCAGTCGAGATCAAATCCAGTTCAAGAGAAAAGCTATGATTGAGCGTGCAAATCGCTCACTGCATGCAATCTCTAAATAGAGCAATGCCAATCTTTGAGATACAACGCCTCCAAAACACAAACGTTTCTCTTTACCGCTAGAAAGAGCTCGCTCACCGTGGCTCCAACTTTCAGGGACGTATCATTGGAGTACATTGACCGTCCTCAGTTGTTAGGGGTTGCGATTTCTCCGAACCTCAACTATGGGCGATTCATTGAATCCAGGTCCTAATCAACCGTAAGAAAACTAGCTGTCCTAGCAAGAGTGTGGCGGTACTTCACGCCGGGTCAGCTTCTTACCTTATATAAAGCGCAAGTCCAGTCGTTACAAATACGTATAGCAATGGAGTGGAATAATCTGCCGGCGTCTATCTTTTCGTCCGTTTACAAAATGGCCGTCTTCAAGGCAAGAATTAATAGGCTTTTGTTACGGCAAGACTGTAAGATTTACTATTTAGGGCTTCATCACAACTTACAACCAGTCAAGCACCGGCTTAGTAAGTACAAACGAAAAATATTCTTATGTGTATTAGACTTTTGGATTTACCATGTTCTAACGTTATCACACAATCACACAACGTGCGAGCCGAGCGAGCAAGGGAACATGCGGCGGCAGACGCCAGCGACCGGCGAAGCGTCAGAACAAGAATTTAGAAGCATTTCTTAATATCCTCTCCCTAGACAAGGTAATGTTTAAACTTTTTTTAAGTCACGTAAGTAAATACAAATAAAGTAAGTTTTATTTACTTTACAATTTAATCAGAACATCAGTACCTATGTCTAGTTAATTATTTTTATTATTTAAAAAAGTTACCCCAACACTAGGATTTTCTCCTCTATTGTGGGGGCAGTTTACAAACATAAATAACCCAAGGACAAACATCAGACCCGGAACATTTATTTGTAGGTCATACAAATACTTGTTCCGTGCGGGATTCGAACCCGCGACCCCCAGCGCAGCCACTCATTGCTAATCCACTGCGCCACGGAGTCGTCAAATCATTAATCACTAATCATAGATAAATCATTTGCTGAGCTTAAACTTAATATTTTAACGAATGGCATTCTTCTGAATAAGTGTAATTCGAACTTAAATTACTTACATAAAATGGGAATAGTTTAATATTTTTTCTCAAATATTTTGATTAAAAGTTTAAAAGCCAAATTGATTTATTCTTATATTGGGTGTTTTCCGCAACATCGTCCGAGTGGAGTTGATTACGATTGGATTTAATAAGTTTTAATTTTTGGCCAGTGACCCATTATTTTTCTAAAATAAAAATAGCCTTAGTTACTCATAACGTCAGCTATCTGCCAATGAAAGTCCTGTCAAAGTCGGTCCAGCCATTTCGTAGATTAACCGGAACAAATAGACAGACAGACGAAAGTTTTAAAAATTGTTTTTAGTTATAAGTGCCGTACTTCTATACTATCATATGCATTTGATAAAAAGCTGTTATTTTGACATTTCAAACAGACACTACAATTTAATTTATTTATATAGATCTAGTATTATTAACTAAAAAGAACATTAGGTACTCCTCACTCTTGGACAAAATCCTCCCTAGGAGGCAATCCAAGGGACAGGTTTTTTTTTTAATATTAGTAATCTTATTAATTAACATTACTAATTTTTTTCTAATTCCTTTTAACCACTCCTAGTAAGCTTGAAAATGATTGTGTTAGGAGTGGTTCACGACAGTAGTCAAATGGCGGATTCAAACCCACGACCTTTTGAGTTCGCGATCCGCGCCCTGCCATTAGGCTACTATCGCTTCGAACAGTTCTGTCTTAGTTCCGCGGTGAGCTTTAGATGGGCTTAAATTGATAAACTAATGAATAAATGTGAAATTCGAGTAAGCCCGCATCACGCTGGCTCGCTCACGATTAGCTGACTCCAAAAACGTTCTGCTGTTGAGACCGAAGCGTCGAAATTCATAATAAGGGACCAGTGTGAAAGTTGGTTAATAATTGTTTGTACTCAGCACGTATGTCAGCGGTGCTGCTCGTATATAATACCACAACAGTATGATGATTAATTTTGAATTAGCAAAATCAGTTTACTATCCTCGGAGATAGTGTCTTACAAGAACTAAAAAAGAAAATATAATCGAATTGATAATTTCCTACTTTTTTGATGTTGGTTAATCAGACTGATTATTAGATATTATTACCTTTCTTCCATAGCGACTCCGCTTTGTCTACTTCGGACTCTAAAGCTTCCTGCGAAGTGCTAGGCTCCGGCTGATTTTCTAAATCAGGTTGACATTCGTCGTCGCTCGTGACAACGTCGCTGCTGGTTTTTACTTTCCTCTTCTTTTTTTTCTGGCTCTTTTTCAATCTCTTCACTTCGCGCTTTTTCGATTTATAGTTTAGTTTTTCTGAACAATCTGGGCACAAACCTGGCACAATAATTTATGATGATGTATTGATTATGAATGATATGATGAATTGTCACATGTTAATTATTTTATCATTACCTACTATTTAAAAGGAATCGTCCCGATGACACTACACCATTAATGAGAACCTTTTGCTTTGCAGATTTACAAGGATAAAATATAATCAATGTACAGAAATCGTCTTCGTGGAGTTATAATACAGTTACAACAAAAATTAAGATTGCATAGCACTTTGTAGTCGCGGTCTTAAGATATCCACTACTAATGTTAAAGGTAATAGCACTTTTACTTAATTTTGAACAAAGTTAATTATCATCATATTATTATTGTTGTCTCCTATCAAAGCCCGCTGCTGAAGTAGCGTAGTAAAACATAAGCCACCCCCATAGATTTGGGGGATATTAGCTATAGTCGCGCTTAACTACGTTGTTAGCAGAAACACGCTGCTACCCATTCCTTGTGTCAGTTTCCCTCAGTCGCTTTCTGCGATACCCACGGATTGATATGGGGTACGGGATTCTACTACGTCGCCAGTAAACGGCGCGGCGGTAAATTATAAGACCATAAAATTAAAACGAAACATATATGATAATATATTGGGTAGAATAACTTCTTATTAATCGTAAATCACATACGTAAGTACACAAAATCGTTATAAATGAAAATTCAACTTAAAACTTAAATTTGCTTTTACAAAAATTGCTCTGCTGGAAAAAATCATGTTAATTATATTTATAATTATTAATACACTATTTGCACATTATCGATTGAGCAGCGCACGCCGATGAAGAAACCGAGCAGCATTTTCACTATTCGTGCACGCGTAACATCCTATAGCTTAAAACGACATATCGAAAAGTTATAATTTCAAGTACAGTGATTTTTTAGAGGCGTTTTCGCAAATAATTATGATCGAGTCAAAATTATACAATCGTGTTTTTGAACAATCAAATTCAAGATAAAGACATGAATTTACCTATATCAAAATTCCACTTTCGTTAGTGGTGTCATAGTGCTATACTATTCGATGAAAGGAGATGTATTTTTTCACGGTGTCGCCTTAAGGTAGGCGTTCACCAGCATGAGGCTGCAATTCGAGAATTTGCTCAACAGGCGACAGAGAAAAGTTAAACAAGAGATTGGCAGGATCAGGATTGGATCATCTTCCTGATAGCAAATAAAATAATAAAATAATACAGCTTACAACACGCCTGCTAAGCCTGCCAGCTATGAAGAATATACCCCATGAGGGAATCTATGAGGAAGTCCACTTCAGTCACTTTTGTCAGTGCACTTTTGATAGAAATTTTGATAAATGAATGACCTAAGTAAAAATTATGCGACAGTCTACGGTTTATAACATTATATTTTTAAGAGGATATATAGAAGACAGGATTTATAGAAGAGGAGGCAAACGAGCATACGGCTCTCCTGATGGTTTCGACCGTCGCCCATGAACGACTGCAACACCAGGGGAATTGCAGGTGCGTTGCCGGCCTTTTAAAAAGCAAACAAGTTTCTTGAATGTCCCTACTAAGTCGTATCAGCACGGAAAAATCGCCGGTGGTTAACAATTCCACAAAGAAGTCTTGCGAGACGGAGAACTCCAAGTAAATAGCACAGTAGTTGACCGCCAAGTATTCAGATGACGTGGATATTAATAACGTGGATATATTAACGTGAGTTTTATCGCGAAGTGCGTATGTGAAATTTGACGGCTGGAATTAATCCGAACAATTTTATTTTTCTTTTTTTTTTAAATTATATTAAAAATGCTATAAACATTACTAATATTCTCCTTAACCACTCGTGGTAAGCTTAAATTGCTTGTGTTACGAGTGCTTTCAAGCCAGTAGTCGAATGGCGGATTCGAACCCACGACCTTTTTGAATTCGAGGTCTGCGCCCTGTCATTAGGCTACTGTCGCTTACTAAGATCACTCCCCGTGGTACCTAAATGTGATAGAAAGTGCTAAGGAGTGCAACATCTCTTCGCAGTGCTAGTGAATCGAGCCGATCAGAGAGCAGTCAACGATTCGATTGCGCTAGGTCCAGTCAAGTGGAAAGCGCTGGCACTGGGGAACCTCGGCCCAGAGGTGAGAACAGGTTCCATGTGAGGCCGAACCTGCGCCTTGTAAAATGCAAGCGGTGTGCCGGCATGAAAAACTGTTTCACTCTGCTGAGCACGCCAAGCTTTTTAGAGGCAAATTAGCCTCTAGCTCTCAGCTTTTCGCTTCCAAATGACCACAAAACTGCACGTAATTCGATATCTCGATCTTGAGGACTTCGATAATGGGAGTGTCCTGAAATTGAAGAGATACGACAAAGGGGTTCTTTTAGTGGTAAACGCGTAAAGTTAAGTATAGTTACTGTAAATGCTCGTATAAGGGAGCGTTGATAAATAGAGCGGGTTTGCTGGCGGGATGTTAACTGGAGAGCATACAGTAGCAGTTAGATGAGCAATAAATAACACTTCTTGAGAAATTTCTTCTTGTTTTATTTCTTGATTCCTTATTATTACATTGCCGGATTTGGAATAATTTACCACGAAAAACGCCCCTTTTTTATAAGCGGCTGTAACCAATCATAATTAAGAAAAAATCGCACACGGCATTAGTGAATCTATTAACCAATCAGAGCGCAGAGTAAACCTTTCTAAGAGAGATTCACAATTTCCTTAATAAACGTGGTAAAACATTCCTTACAATATTTATATTTATTCCTAACGATAGATACAACTTATTTCTATTATTCTAAACATAAATCATTCAATAAACTTTTATTTTACATTTATAAAAAATAAAAATAGTTTCGCGGTCGCCTCACGGTTTAGCTCCGGAGTAGGACTATATTTTTTGCCGAACATACAAGTGGCGCCGCCAAGAGGTAGGAATGTACAACACTTTTTCAGGAATTATGCTTAAGAATCTATACAATATTTTTTCATGAAATTTAAATCTTTCTCATAATGAAATAACATTATACCGCGATTAATTGACATATTAATGTTTTCTTTTGAAGTTCTTTAAAGGAAAAAGAATTATATTAATCACTTATATGTTAAATAGCTCTTAAAGTTATGATAAAAGAAATCTTACTAGAAAATAAGCTTATACTTGCGTCTAATGTTCTAATCAGACCTAAATAATATTAAATAGATTCATATAAGTCACTTTAAGATAAAAATAGAAGTGTTTAATTTACTTTCCTGTTTTTTCAGTACTAATCAGTCTTTACACTTAGCTTTATTTTACGAATAGGAAACAGTTAAGATTAATACCATCACCTAATTTTAAATCACTGATAAGAAATAATTATGATTAAATGCTAACACTTAGTTTTTAATTCACTGATAATAAATAATTAATATTAAATGTTCGAATTCACTTTGTCGTCGCTAACATTCTCCCCCACGGTGCGTAGCACTGCATCCTCTGGAGGCGACGACTCCGCTGGCACCAGCACGATGACACGTCGAGTTGGACGGCGAAGTATTCCGCCTGATGTCCGCACATCCAGCACCCTGGTTCTTCCGTCTGGTCCGGGATAGGTTTTGACGATTTCACCGCGAGGCCATGAGTTTCGCGGTAATGTGGCGTCCACTATTAGCACGATGTCTCCTTCCCTTGGGTCTCTGGTTTCTTTCCCCTCGAGTTTCCTTGGCATCAGGAGAGGTAAGTATTCTTTAATCCACCTTTTCCAGAAGTGGTCTGCGAGTCTCTGGGTGGTTCTCCAGCTTGCCTTTCCGATGAGCTCCGTGTCGCTGAACTCTCCCGGCGCCATAGCTCCGCATGATCTTCCCAGCAGAAAGTGGTTCGGTGTTAGGCTCTCCTCGTCTCCTGGGTCCATGCTGATCGGGGTGAGAGGTCTCGAGTTGACGATGTGTTCAACCTCAGTCATTAGCGTATGGAGTACTTCCTCGGGCGGGCTCTTCTCGTTGAGGACTACTGCTAGCGCCGTCTTGACTGTTCGTACGAGCCGCTCCCAGGCGCCTCCCATGTTCGGAGCTCCCGGGGGGATGAACTTCCACTGGATGCCCTTTTCCTGTGCGGCCTCCTCTAATTCCCTTTTTGCTCCGACGAAATTAGTTCCGTTGTCGCTATATACGGTTTTCGGAGTTCCTCTTCTGGCTGCCATTCGACGGAGTGCCATGATCATTGAGCTGGCGCTGAGAGAAGGTACCAGTTCTAAATGTACTGCTCTAGTCGTGAGGCAGGTAAATAAGGCTCCCCAGCGCTTCTCGTTTCTTCTTCCGATGGTGACTTGCATCGGCCCGAAGTAGTCTACGGCTGTGCAGGAGAACGGAAATTGATGATGCTGCAATCTTTCACTCGGCAGATCTCCCGTTGGTGGTATCTCTGGTGAACTCTTCTTTGTCTTGCACCATTGACAGCTGTGTGCGACCGCTTTTAGAGTTGCTCTTAAACCCAAGATCCAGAACCTTTGACGAATTTCGTTCATTACTGTAGCGGTGTTTCCGTGAAAGAATTTCCTGTGATAGTGTTGTATTATTAGACGAGTTATTTTTTGTTTTCCGTCTAAAATGATAGGATTCATTATTCTTCCGTTTCGGTCGTGAAATTTCATTGTTCTGCTCCTTAATTTAATTATTCCGTCGTCTCCAATGTAAACGTCGATTTTCTTAAGTCGACTCGAATTTTCTAATGGCTTTTCTGACTTCAGTTTTCTTATGTCTGATGCAAAACTATCGCTCTGGCTTATTTTTATTAATATCTCTTCGGCCTTTTTTAGGTGTTCTGTTTCTATGGGTGAGTATAGGCGCTTATTTTTACTTCCGCTGGTCGACGGGATTGAGGTTTGTGCTTCTTTCTTCTGGATTTTTTGTGGTTTCCAAGACTCATCCTTCTGGCGTGCGGCGGTGGTGGTCGCTTTACGGCTCTTCTTTAGTAGGTGTGTAAAGGCGATCACTCTGGCTGTAGTGCGCAGCAGTCGCTCCCAGCTCGAGAACCTTTCTAGGTTTAATAGGGTGTCTTCTGCTGCCATCGTTGCCAATACCTTTTGCTTGCTTTTTTCTTCTGGCATAACAATTTCTGGCTTGAAGTCGTGAAATGGCCATTCTTCTTCTGGTCGACGGAGAAATGACGGGCCTTTGAACCATCTGGCGTTGTGGTCGAATTCGGTTGGGGTTCCCCTCGTGGCGTCGTCCGCTGGATTCTCCTTGGTTGGCACCCATCTCCAGTCTTCTGGCTTGGACCTTTCTTCGATCTCGGCGAGTCGGTTGGCCACAAACGTTTTGAACTTCCTTGGTTCTGACTTTATCCATTGCAGCACTGTGCTGGAGTCGGTCCAGTAAACCTTTCTCGTTATGTCGAGCTCTGATTCCTCTTCGATTGTGGCGGCTAGTCTGCTTCCGAGTAAAGCCGCTTGTAGCTCCAGCCTCGGAATTGACACAGGTTTCGTTGGCGTTACCCTTGCTTTGCCGGCGATCATGGAGACATGGACCTTTCCTCCGGGCTCGACTATTCTCCAGTAGACTACTGCTGCATAGGCTTCTTCACTCGCATCGGAGAATGTGTGTAGCTGTCCTTTTCTGCCTTTGGGTGAGACGCACCTCGGGATCTTCAGCCTCGTTAATGTTGACACTTCTTCCAGGTATTTCATCCAGACTTCCTTTTGATGTTCGTTGATTGGTTCATCCCAGTCTATTTTCTTTCGCCAGATGTCCTGGATTAGTTTCTTTCCTTGTATTAGAACTGGTGTAGCAAAACCCATTGGATCGAAGGTGGACATTACTGCGCTTGTGACTTCTCTTTTTGTTGGAGTCCTTCTGCCGTCTTGCAGGTCCTCCGGCGTGTTGCGTAGCCCGACGTTGAAGGCTAATGTATCTTCTTTCACCAGCCATCTTAGTCCCAGAGTCTTCTCTTCCTTGGTCAGTTGTAAGGAGTTTTCTTTGTTTGCGTCTTCTACCTCTGATATTACCCCCGAGTTGTTGCTGGCCCATCCCTTCAGATGAAAGTTTGCTCTTGCGTGAATGTCTTTCACTTCTTTGGATATTTTCTTTGCTTCGGTTGTAGATGCGAAGCTCTGCAGGTAGTCGTCCATGTAGTGGTTTCTCTTAATTGCTTTCACTGCTTCAGGATGAGTGTTCTTAAACTCCTCTGCATTCTTGTTCATTACGTATATGGCTGTTGCAGGTGATGACGCTGCCCCGAAGATGATTGAGGACATTCTATACTCTTCCGGCTTGCCGGTTCTTCGGTTTCCGCGCCACAGGAACCTGAGACTGTCTCGGTCGTCTTCTCTGACTTTTACTCGAAGAAACATGTCTTGTATGTCTGCCATGACGGCTACTGGTCCCTCTCTGAAACGCAGCAGTACTCCGAATAATGATTGTAGCAAGTCCGGGCCCGAGAGCAAGGCGTCGTTGAGGCTCTTTCCTTCATATTTGGCAGCTGCGTCGAACACTATTCTTAGCTTCCTCTTGACTGGGTGTACAACAGCGAAGTGGGGTAGGTAGAATGTCCTTCCTTCGTTAGAGTTTTCTGGAGCCTTCTCTGCGTATCCTTTTTTGATTAGACTCAGAATCTGCTCCTCGTAGTGCTTTCTTGCTTCTTGATCACGATCCAATTTTTTCTCGATGCTAACCAGGCGTCGAACAGCTTGATTGTAGTTGTTGGGCAGGTGTTCATCTTCTTTTTTCCACAGGAGTCCCGTTTCATATTGACCGCTTGGCAGTTTCTTGGTAGTTTTCTCGAGGGTTTCTAATGCTCTTCTGTCGCTGTCGTTAGATGGTGAACGATTTTGGATCCCTAGAGACTCTAATTGGAAGTGTTCTCGGACGAGGTCTTCTATGTCTTCCTTGCCAGTGGTCGCTCTGCCATAATGAGTGAAGTGTACTGTGGCAGTTGTTCCTGTTTCACATCCGTGTAACACCCACCCTAAGTTCGTGAGTGAAGCTACAGGATCTGATGGTTTGCCCTTTTTCAGCTTTCTTGTCACTATCAGTCCCCAATTGTCTTGGCCTATCAGTAGCTTGGGCCTCTCGGAGACGTAGAGGAGTTGATTTTCAATTGCCTTCAGGTGCTCACAGTTTCTCACGGTGTCCTTGTTTATGCATTGTTCAGACAGCTTCAGGTCGTCGATGGTTCTTGCTACGATAGTTCTCTTTTCTTTTCTATGAGCCCCTTTTATTTTGAACTGGATCTTCTGTGAACTATCTTTTCTTAACACCTTTCCGCCAACGGTTTCGATCGTGAGTTTTTCTTTCTTTCCTTCGACTCCGATTTTTTCAGCAATTGATGCGTCTAAGAGTGTGACCGTTGACCCTTCGTCTAGTAGTGCTAATACGCGAACTTGTCCTTTTGGGCCATAGAGGTTCACGGGGATCATCTTTAGGTAGGCCTTTTCTTCTCCTTTGGCGTTATGGATTGAAGCGACCTTTTCTTCTGAGATGCTATTGGTGTCTTTTGCTTCTTTTTCTATCGACGCCGGTGGTTTGTCAGAATGTAAGATGGTATGATGCCATCTTTTACACAGCTTGCAGACTGGTGCTTTACAGTTGATTCTTGAGTGTCTGAATCGAAGGCACTTGAAGCATATCTTTGCTTTCTTGGTCATATCCCATTTTCCATTCAGGTTGGTTTCTTTGAACCTTTTACATTCTAATGCGAAGTGTTCTTCCCCACAGAACGGACACGACTTCTTATATTTCTCTTTTGACGCTTCTTGAACCAAATGAACGGGTTTTCTTACTCCTCTTCTTTGTTCTGAGGGCGCTTCGGGCGGGGCAAAGTCTCCGCACATGTCGGCTTCTGTTTCTAGGAACGCTTCGATAAGTAATAGCTCCTGAATTTCCTCGTCTCTTCTGCTTCTGTGGTAGGCGAACCAACGGAACTTCATTGACGTCGGCATCTTGTCCACTATGACTCTTAGCGTTTCAGGTGAACTGAGATACTGTGGTTTCTTCAGGGCTTTGATTGTTTCGACTGCGTTCTTTACTTTGCTTGCAAATATGCATATGTCGCTCGGGTTTTCGCCGACTCTTGGGAGGTTCTTCATTTTTTCTAGTTCTGCTAATGCTAGTGCTCCAGGTCTTCCGAATCTTGCTTCTAGTCCCTTGATCACCTCGCGTGGGTCTTCGGCGGTGAATAGCAGGCTTTGGACGGCTTCTCTAGCTTTTCCTTGGATCGCTATTCTGAGGCGTGCTAGGTTTTGATTGCTACTGAAAGAAGCAGCCGTATCCTCGTATGATCTTTTGAAGGCTAACCATTCTTCGCAGGCCCCGTTGAAGTGAGGTAGTTCTAGGTGCTTCGGTGAAACGGTGTCACGTGATTTTTCTGATAGCTTTAGTATGACTGAAGCTAGTTCTTGGATGTCACTTTTCTTTTCTTCTGCCTCTATTGGTTTGTGGTTCTTATTAGGCATGTCTCCGGTCTGGATGAACCAGCGTTCGACTTCTCGAGTTCGCTCGAACAGCTCTTCTCCGGCACCATCTTCATCTTCTGATTCCGCGGTGAGAAGTTCTAATTCCGCTTGAGCAACTTTTGACCGCGCTTCTGCCAATTCTAGTTCCCTTAATGCCATTGTCATCTTTGCTTGCGCTTCTGCTCTCTTCCTATGCGACGAGCGAACGGAAAGCGTGTCTGGATCGCGGGTCGTCTTCTTAGGGTGAGGCTGTTGCAGAGTCTTCATTGCGACACTTCTTTCTTGAATCTGCGGCGTTGGATGACTTCCTTCTTGGTGAGGAACTGACGCTTCGACGGTGCGTGTCGGGGGGGTGGTATAGGTTACGTCCCCCGGTGTTGATTCTTTTCCGGCAATGTTTTTGTTAAGAAGTACGGGTTGCCTGTGTACGCTGCTGGGCGATGCTCTTGTAAGCGTCGATCGATCTGAAGTTGACGTGTTGGTAGCCGTCGTGTTTGTAGAATCACTCGGCGTATTCATGCTCCAATCCGTCGTACTGGTACCCGTAGTGGCGTTGCTTTCACTCGTAGTCTTCGACTGCACTGATTTTGATCTTGTATTTGAAGGCATCTTCCTAGTTTTCCTTAAACCCGATCCGGCTTCTTGAAGGACCAATGTAAATGCTCGTATAAGGGAGCGTTGATAAATAGAGCGGGTTTGCTGGCGGGATGTTAACTGGAGAGCATACAGTAGCAGTTAGATGAGCAAGAAATAAAACAAGAAGAAACTCTCAAGAAGTGTTATTTATTGCTCATCTAACTGCTACTGTATGCTCTCCAGTTAACATCCCGCCAGCAAACCCGCTCTATTTATCAACGCTCCCTTATACGAGCATTTACAGTTACAGCCTATATACGTCCCACTGCTGGGCACAGGCCTCCTCTCATTTTTGAGAGGGTATTAGGGCAAGGAAGTGTCCGCCGCGCTGTCCCAATGCGTGTTGGCGTACTTCACATGTCTTCGAATTTTTTTTTATTTCTCAGACATGCAGGTTTCCTCACGATGTTTTCCTTTACCGCCTAGCACGTGATAAATCAGCACTTAAAATTGGAATTTAAAATTGCATTGGTGCCGGCGGGGATCGAACTCGGTTAGCTCGCGTACTGTGAAATTTACAGCGAGCGCTAACTATCTGAGCTACCACGACTCTAACGCGTAACCTCGTGTTTTCTATGGATTAAACAGGACTAGGTTTAGTCGCCCCCAAAATGAGAGATTAACTAAAAGTTTGTTTCGGTACTCGACAAATATTGGCAAAGCCGGTGTTATCCATCACCGGTGATGTAGTCCTGATAGCAATTAATGTTACTCGTTTGCAACCTATCAATAATAATCAGAAGAAGCGTGGATGGTAGCACGAAGCCTTGTGGAACACCAGCATTAATAAGCTTGTAATTGGACCATGCACCGTCTACTACGAACTTGATGCTCCGCTCTGCAAGAAAACTGGTGATCGAATTGCACAATATCTTCGGAAGCACATAGGAAGGAAGCTTCGAAAGAAGCGCTTTGTGTCAAAACCGATTAAATTCCTTCGCAATGTCCAAACTAACGGCCAGGTAAACCAGAAGGTCACCAGCTGAGCGACCACAACGGAAACCGTACTGGCAATCACTACATATCGGATAATTCTAAAAATTGGTTTTACTTATGTACAACGAAAAAACAATACGAAAATTGATGTGTTATAATATACTTTTTTTAGGTTTAAAAAACTCAAAACAAATTAAAAGATTTGTACAATGTGTAAATGACTGTACAAATATTGAAATGTATGTAGGGCGCTTTAAATAAGGGTTTCACTAAGTGCTGATTGATTTTTAAAACTAAGTCACTAATTAGTAATTAGTCACAAAATCTTGACACATAGATATTTACTTCACAGCAAAATACAGAGGCGTTCTGGGGTTATTCCACCGACCTCTATATAATTTACATTTTATGATACTAAGATATGACAGACACAGGGACGGACCGTGAATTTGTGAGGTCTGGGCTGACACTACTTGGGGCCTACTCAATTAATCAAACTAATGGCCACTTTGACAAAAAACTGTTATAATTATATTATATATTTATTTATATTACAAGGTGTTACTTTGCGGAAATCCATTAAGTATAATAAAGATCTTAATAGTTACTTTGCAACCATCCGCTCAATTAAATAAAATGATGTGTCTTACCTAGTTTGAAGAGCACCTCAAAGAGAAGAGCAGAGAAGAGAAGAGCACCGCGAAGAGATCTTAGCTGTCAGCCGCCGTAGAGTCTACATCACCTGAAGATGCCTCGTGTGGAGCCAAACACGTGTCGTATTATCGCCGATGATGTGTCTTTCCTAGAATAGTGGTGTTGAGAGCAGTGGTGTTGGGAGAAGTGGTGTTGGGAGTAGTGGTGCTGGGATTAGTGGTGACGGGATTAGTGCACGCAATTGAGGGAGGGTGGAAGGTGCTCCTCAAACTAGGTAAGACACATCATTTTATTTAATTGAGCGGATGGTTGCAAAGTAACTATTACTATCTTTAAAAAAACTGTTTTCTATAATTATATTTACGGTCTGGAAAAATTAGGGTCAATGGACAATATTTTATATATTTAATACGACTTAGATACACAAACAGCAACTGTAATAAATTGTTGCAAAAGAAATTAACAGGTGTGTACTGTGTAGTTATGTTAAATAAATTATAAAGACTTTTCTAGATTTTTGCGCGGCAAATTCATTTATTTGCTCGTCACATCATAAGTCCTTTGTTAAATTTTAAATTATGGAAAGAACTGATAAATTATTTAGTCGATTGTTCAACATTGTTGACCTATACCTATTTGTTTTCTATATACGTCATCCTGGAGAAAAGCGATCCGCCTCACGGCTAGTGAAGTCTCCTTGACAACGTTAAAAAATCAATAATATAGTAAAGCAATTTAGGAAAACACATCAACAAGTTTATTTTAATTAATTAGCATAAAGCATTTCACTGCAAGAGGTATTACACCTCTTGCAGTCTCGCTTAGACTTTAGTAAGATTTTAAACGAATGAACTCATTCACTAAATGTTCATCTACGCCGTCTGGATAATATACAATAATATTGCGTACATTTTCCAGAGCTATGTTTGCCATATTATTATCCCACAAATTTGAATTTATACATATGTCTCATAGACTTGACTTCTATTTAAATCCAAAGGCCAAAACAGCCCAGCAAACTATTTCAATTTTTCTGCGCGGTAGCATGTTTTTAGGGTTCCGTAGTCAACTAGGAACCCTTATAGTTTCGCCATGTCTGTCTGTCCGTCTGTCTGTCCTCGCTTAATCTTTGTGACCGTTTGCACTAGAAAGCTGAAATTTGGTACCAATATGTGTATCAATCATGCCGACAAAGTGGTAAAATAAAAATTGGAAAAAAATGTTTTATTTGGGTAGCCCCCCTATATGTAAAGTGGGAAGTGATTTTTTTTTAAATTTCAACCCTAACGTGTGATATATTGTTGGAAAGGTATTTAAAAATGAATAGGGGTTTACTTAAATCATTTTTTGATAATGTCAATAATTTCGGAAATAATCGCTCCAAAAGTAAAAACAATGTGTCCCCCCCCCCCTCTAACTTTTGAACCATAAGTTTAGAAAATATGAAAAAAATCTGAAACGCAGAACTTTATAAGGACTTTGTAGGAAAATAATTTTGAACTTGGATGGAAACAACAGTACCCACTACCGGGAGCAGTTGCAGGAGCGCGGAGCGCTGCTGGAGCGCGAACATAATGGATACCCACCTTTAAACTCATAAGTGGGAACACTTATTGTGACGGACGGGAAACTACGGAACCCTACACAGCGTGGCCCGACACGCTCTTGGCCGCTTTTATTTTTTTTATAGAAGAAGGGTGACAAGCGTGCACACAAAAAGATTCATAATATCATCATAATTATTTTTGAGGCTTTCGAGTTTTCTTCAATGAGGGCTGAAGTCTCTTTAAGATCTATAATACTATACGATAAGAAAAGTATATCCACGGGGCCCTAGATTACAGCCCAAAAAGTCCATAAATGAATCCGCCCCTGGATAGACATATGAATATCTCTAGTTCTTTTATAGGAATGTTTTAAGCTAGGTATATGAAAGTCACTAACTGGTTGGTCACTCAATCCTAAAATAGGAATCAAATCTCAGTCGCAGACAATAATGATGTTCTCATAGTGTAGGGGTAACGTTTTTAAAAAAAGAAAAAAAATGATGTTCTCAAGGTAATGCTTCTAGCTTAAATTCAAGTTAGAATCGTCCCAAAAGAAGGCTACATCTTCTTAAGTTTATTAGGTCACTAATTTTATTTCCTTAGTAACTAATTTTCACTAATTCCTCGCTAAATCCTGACACAATAAAATTTAGGATATAGCTGGGTAGGATTCCAGGTTAAACGACGCAATTGTAAGTCCATAGGAACTATAGTATAAAATTTGATTTTTGTACCTCATTATACCTCATCATTAATAGTTATTATTTATTCTGTGTTTATCGTTCAAAATAGAGCTTTTTTGTCTAAAACTCCCACAAGCAGACCCGCAACCTTCTTTTATAGTCGATATTTGAAAAACCCGCTCTAAGCTATTTCCTACTTAGCAAAAGTAACATGCTATGAAATGTTATGACATTTATCTAGAAAGATAAATGTCATAACATTTCATAGCATGTTACTATATATATATATATATATATATATATATATATATATATATATATATATATATATATATATCAATTGCAGTCCGATAATCTCGCTAATGAGTCCGCAGTAGAACCAGAGTGACCGACATAGTCCAACGGATTAGTAAGCTGAAGTGGCAATGGGCAGGCCATATAGCTCGAAAAACCGACAACCGTTGGGGAACAAAGGTTGTCGAGTGGCAGCCTCGTACCGGTAGGCGAAGTGTAGGGTGACCCCCCACTAGATGGAGCGATGACTTGGTAAGACATGCAGGAAGTTGATGTATGCAGGTAGCTCAGGACCGTGCTTTGTGACATACCTTGGGGGAGGTCCTATATTCAGCAGTGGACTTGTGAAGGGCTGTAATGATGATGATGATGAATCTCGCTAAAACTCGAAAACGGCTCGAATGATTTTCAACAACTTTTTTATGTGCGTTCGAGTGAGTTCCCGAATCGTTTAGATTCACTATTGGACCGGTAGGTGGCGCTGCTGTCGAGATCCAAAAATCACCCGTGCGAACCCGGGGCGGATCGCTAATTTAGTACTTATTTCGCACAATATCATTTAGAGTCGGCCCTAAAGTACTTTGTAACGACCGTATTTCTAAAGAATTGATTTTAATCGTCTGCTTCTTCTACCACACCCAACTTACACTACTGTACCTTAAGTTAGGGGCTAACACAGCATTGTGCATTGCCATACGTGCCTTTTTTGATACACCCTGACTTAAGTGGAGTGCCACATACACTCGTGTGTCCTGCATTATATATCGTTATCTTATTGGCTTTTAGTTCTTAGTTAAAATTTTAATGCTTTTTTTATAGAATAAGGGTGACAAACGAGCACACAGTCCGCCTGATGGTAAGTGGATGCTGTGGTCCATAGACATCTACATCTATCCTCGATTAAGAATCAAAATACAGATGCGTTGTCACCCCTAGGACTAAGCTGGAATCGTATACAGTAAAAAGGGTCTTCTGTTCTCTACACTCATCATACGAAACACAACAGTATCGAGCTGTCATTTTACGCCGGTTTTTTGTGAAAGCGTGACCCTTCCCCGGCCGAGCCGACCCATTAATGCTACAACCATAATACATAATATATCCTTTTGAGTAACACAAGCTCATGGTAACTATCCTAGTTACCTTTCGTTTAAAGAGTTATATTTAAAAAAAATCATACCCTATTTTTTCACCCTTTCGGGGGTATTTTTTTCTCATATATATGGAACAACCCCTGAAGTGTATCCTATTTAATAAAAAAGAATTATCAAAATCGGTTAAAAATTAGAGTACCGTCGAATAGAGAACCTACACCATTTTTAATTTTTTTTTAAATAAAAGAACGTCAAACAAGCATGCGGTTCATTGATGTTAAGGGACTAACCGCCGCTCAATCGCCGATTAACAAATGCAACAACATACAGGGGATTTTTGCGTTGCCGGCCTTTTAAGAGGAGTAGCCGATTCTTCAAACTTTTTGTGCGAAGAAGAATCCTTCTGATAAATCACAGTGGTGAAGATGGTGTGAATGGTATCGCGAATTCTGTCGCTATGTGCGATGGTGAAATTTGTCAGCTAGAATTAATCCGAATGATTCCTCTTGTCACTGACCATCAAAATACGATAAAAAATGAAAAGGGATGCCCTATCTATTTGCGATACCAGCGATACCAGTGAAAGTTTTTGAACTTTGTACAGTTTTTGTACAATTTAGCATATTTCCGGGATTTTGGACGCCACACCACTCTCTATAATACGGTACGTGTTTCGCCTCTACACGAGCGATCCACAGGAGAAATAGTCTCTGCGGTGTCTGAGAAGTGAGCGGCGAGCCGAAATAGTTGCTATTTATATAACTCGCTGATCAACTACTTGTAAAAATAGGAGCGTGTGGAGAGCGGAGCGAGTACTAGGAGTCGTGGTGATGGGATTAGTGTTGGCGAAGATCGTGACAGTCTCCACAGTCTACTTCATCTGAGGATGCCTCGTGTAGAGGCGAAAATGTGACGCAGCTTGACGATCAGTTAAGAGGGCCAAAAAGGCGAAAGTTTGGGTAACGTATTTTATGAATGGCTCCTTAGTAGAATAGAGTTTTTTCTATTGCCTTAAATTTTATACACATAAACGTAAGCACATACACAAACATAAGCCGGGTTCAATTCCTGGTTCTGAGGGCTATTGATAATGTCTAAAAAGAAAAAAGAAATATTTACCATGTATGTAATGCAAAGGTAAAATACCGTCAGGAAATGGCATATAGAGTACCAACTATCAGAGAATAGAAGTGGAATCATGGCGAATGATTCTTTTTGTGCTAAGCAACTTACTCTACATAAAAAAAAATTAGGTCCGCGTAAATCCAGCAAATTTAACTTACGAAGTTTTACAAGGGCGTTTTTCTTCTCATTATCTTCGACGTAAGCGAAATTAACTTCCCAGGACTTCAGACCTTGAGAGCTGTTACACTGCTTCGCACCGCATTGAAACTGGCCCTTGCCTAACACGACTTCCCTTTCTACGCGCCAACGCAGAGCTACCTTTTAGTTAAAGTACATACATATTAATTATTATTAACTATTACACAATACAAACAAATTTTTATCATAATGAAATTTTAACTATTTTACCTTTAAAAAAAATGCAATGTCATCAAAAATGACAAAGTGTATTACAATATGTAACGTAATTAACGCTCACCCTCAGACACCCCAATTAGTATATTATGTTATGTAATCATAATACATACACTGAATTTTTAATTTTATGCACTGATTATTTATCAAATTGTTATACTAATTCCGGAAGAATGTTGTGGTCACAGTACAAATCCACGAACGCAAAGACTTTAAGTGCTTGAAATAAAGTTCATTTTTCTTGATTTATTTTTACATCATACATCAGATAAACACTCACGCCTGTCACCCAGAGGGGTAGGCAGAGACTACAGACTTCTATTTGGCACGATCCTGACACACCTCTCTCGACTCCTTCACATCCATACACCTACGCATACATGCTCGTCGGTTAAGGGTACTCCTAATTTGGCCCGTTTCCAATAAATCGCCAATTTGGTCGATAAATTTTCGCTTAGGACGTCCCTTTCCGGGGGATAAATCGCTCGCGTCCGTAGGCTTTGACCACCTATTCCTAGGCCCACCCTACACGTGTCCCCCGGGTAAAATATTCTACCCCATATTTCGCACCATGAGAAACCAAAGAAAAAAAAGAAATTGCAGAGTTAGTAATAATACTAATAAAACTGCACTTAAAAGTCTTATTGCCTTAAGTTACGGTACGTAGTACCTACTATTATTTATTCTGTGGTTACGGTCCATTTCAGTTTGTTTTGACTGTACAGATTTAGTGTGACTGTAATTTACGTAGTTTTAATTATTTTTGGGATAAAAAATTACCTATATTAAAAATGATAGGAAGGACGTTTCCGTCAAGTTTCAGGGGACGGACATAGGCAATGCCGTGTAATAGCGTTGTAAAAAAAACTATTAGATACTTACTCCATTTACAAGTGGATGCTGTAAAAATCGACTATGGGAAAAGCCAGAAATATCTTATGGCTACCAAAAGATGGTAATATAACCACCTCGTTTATGCCAGACGAATAATACTCAAACTGACTTGCAATACCGATAGATACTCCGCCGCTTACTAACTTAGAAGCATCAGTTTGTAGGATATCACTCACGGGCCATCCGCCCATAATAATTGTATTGGCATATCAGACACCTCTAAAAAATATATTAGATGCCGACATATCGGCTGTCCAGGTCCAGGCCTCAACATAATAATAGCAGGAGACCTAAATAGCAAACACGTAGGAATTCTGTCGTTAACATTCCTAATGGAATCGTTCTAAGCGACCTCAAGGAGAGACTTAACTTCGACGTTATCGCTCCCGATTGTCTAACCCGTAGAATACTAATAATACATACATAATATAGTATTCTATGGTCTAACCCACTATCCTTTCGCTGCAAGCCATCGCTTGGATGTCGTTCATGTAGCGTTACTCAAAGACATCCGGCCTACTATCAGCTCGATATAAACTTTTACCGAACTAGTCTCAGACCACAGGCCGGTCGTTTTACAACTGGGCCGGTCGGCAGGTGAGGTCCCTCAGACCAAAACCATCGTCGACCGGCATAAACTTGAGGTCAAACTCAAGTCTACGAACTCCCAACATTTAGACACTATACCGGACAAGATAGACTCGCCGGATGAAGCCATAGGGCGATTAACGCCCTATCGACTCACTTTACTTATGCGGTTGAATCATGCTCCCAAGGGAAGGTTAAGGTTCGTGTGATTAGAGCAAAGAATTCCGCGCTAATATCTTATGACCGTTATCGCACGGAAGAACAAACTTCGGGTACGTTCTTTACAAAATGAGATTAAACAACGAATAGCCGAATTTAGAAATGACAACTGCGACAACCGCTTAGAAATAATTGAACTATCTCAAGACGCTTTCTGGAATATAACGAAAGCTCTTAAAGCAGATCAATCATCACCAATGCCGTCTCTCGTGAGGCAAATAGACAACCCCGACCTCGCCTTAGACGATCTCGAAAAAGCCAAATGCCTAACCGACGGTCTAGAATACCAGTGAACTCAAAACTAAAAGTCACCCCATCCCTTGGGAATGGAAATTGGAAATTCCACCCGTACAAAACCTGCGTTAGACCTATATTGTGTTACGAAAGTGTAGCTTTTGCCCACACTTTAAGACCCATCTTCTTGGACTTGAAAAAGTCCAAAACTATTTCATCCGAAAAGCCAAGAAGAGAAGAAAAGAAAAAAAGTGGTATCAACGGAACTCCGATTTGCACAACGATTGTGAAATTCCCTCTAAATCCGAATACTTCAAGGAGATGTATCAGCGCTACTTCGATAGAGTCGAAACCCACCCAAACCCGCTAGTGACAAATGCGGCCAACTACGTTCCAACAGCAAACGTCGCGCGCCCTCTCCGTAGACCGCGTAACGTACTGATAGAACCACCACGTTTGACGTGGTAGAACCATGCTGCAGCTGTATTATGGTTGTAGCGGGAATGGGTCGGCTCAACCGGGGAAGGACCACGCTCTCACAGAATACCAGCGTAAAATAACAGCTTAATGATGCTGTGTTCCGTATGGTGAGTGTAGAGAATCGGAAACCCGTTTTACTGGAATCGAGGCATTCCATCTTAGTCCTCAAGGGTGACAACGCATTGATTCTTAACCGAGGTTAAATGTAGATGTCTATGGGCCACATCATCCACTTACCATCAGGTGGAATGCGTGCACGTTTGTCACCTTTATCTTATTTTTTAAAAACCACCACCGCTCGATCCAGTCGACCCACACGTCGCAGGTACATCACACAATGACACTACACCCACACCAACTGGGACAAGCATAAATAGGACAACGGATGGGGGCACGTCGCAATCGTAGGCGGGCACGACACGTTCCAGCACACACCACGTACACAGTACACACACGTACCTGGGCGGTTCTCACCGCCCGGAACATCGACCGGCACGAGCTGATCAGTCAGAGGCGGGGGTCCGCATTCCCCACTCATAAACCATCATCATCATAATCATCCTCACGTTCATTGCCTTTCCCTTTTTAATTAGCTCGCGGCCTTGCAGGCTGCTAGCCATGAGTCAGATAAGGCTGTAAGAGCCGCATAGGCTAACAGCACAAACATCTCGAAAATAGACTCAAACTGATTACAGAGAGTAGCGTCAAATGTACAAAGGAAGAGGTCCATGCTACGCTGTGGACTCTTAAGGGCTGGCGAAGATGAAGAACTAATATAAGACTTCTTATAAAATAATATATATATATATATATATATATATATATATATATATATATATATATATATATATATATATATATATATATATATATATATATTCGGAACACTATAGAGCTTTAATTATTTGTTTTATTTTTAGCCTATAAAACTAAGATTCTCGTGTGGACTTTACCCAGATCGAATTTTCGATCTGGGTAAAGTCCACACGAGAATCTTAAATTTAATCGAATCTTTATAAGCCGAATCCGATCACAGCCAGATTTCATGAAATTTTTGATTGCAATTAAGGTTTAGTTCTTAAAGTTCTGTTTACCAGGGAGAAAACCTGTTTGTCTGAGGAAGTAAAAGAATGCTCCATTATTTTAAATTTCGATCTTTTGCACCTATTATCAAATGTAATTTATTACTATATATTATATAATAATAAATTACATTTGATAATAGGTGAAAAATAATTTATTTATATATACATATATATTTACACTCTAATCGCTAGCAATTCAACGTTTTTCGTCACTTCCAACCGTGACATTAAAAGAGGAGGCAGATGTGCTCTTGTTACTTTAATATAACAACGCGGGTGAATGTACAGGGGCTATATTTAGCCTACAAAAAGGCACTACGGTTATTGTTGCGCACCCTAGTAAATCACACAAAGGAAGGTCTCTCAGGCAAAAAATTAATTGAATTTCACGAGGGAACCAGCCCCGGCTCAACCTTTAATAGTTAGGGGAGATCGTCGTACATAATTTCATCTTCAATGTCGCATACAAATTCTCAAATGCAAATAGAATCAGTATGCATATACGTATAGAGTATTGAGCATTAATAATACCTCTACTATTATATTATGAGAAGTGATGATAAAACTTAACAGCCTACACATGATTGGTAATTTTACTATTATTTTGTTTAATTGATAGCATTAACCATTTCAATATATTTGTATCTTGTTCATAAACAGAAACTTCAAACTTACTTTATTTTCTTTATATCTGCTTAAATCGCAGATACAATACTCTTTGAAGAGCTTATCATAATACTTTTTAGCTAGTTGTTTCTCCCAGGTGTCGGCGACATCGTCATCTTCCCAGAGAAATTTGTGGTTTTCTCTAATGACGTCGAGGTCTGTGCGATCTCTGGAGGTGTCCCGTTTAAGATTCGCAGTGGAGCCTTTTTTATTCAAACAGTATATATTAACTAAATGCTTATGTAACTCATATGGATTTAAATTACGCAACCTGGCTGACATCGTTAGCGTAACCTAGAACAAAGGGAAAACGACCTATTTAGTTTAGAAATGAAATAAAACATGACTTGCAACAAACAACTCTTTTAATAAAATTGACAATTATTACATTTTTTTATAAAACAGTTTATAATTTTTATTAAACGGATCTTATTCTAATTGTCATGATGAGTTTATAACAAGGTGCATTTTCGATAAATAATAAAAATTGCAGTTTAATATAGGCGTCAATAAATATAAGGTTTCTTTTGTGCAAGAGTTAATATCTACTCTGAATATTATTGTCAGTCTTGTAGATTTTTGTGATTTCTTTTATTTGGCTCATTCTAATTCCTTATTCTATAAACAAGTCATGCAGCTAAACCTCTAAATATTTAAATATAATAAATATATTAAAATGTAATTATTGCCTACTATTAAACATATAAAACTTGTCATAAAATATGCAATATTGACAATCTGTATTTGATTTACAAATGTGGCACTGCCTATAAATACAACTTTGGTTTATTTGCCAATTACATAATTCATCTAGTGTTTTATTAATTTACATACATTGTTATAAAATGGTTTGTAATAAAAATATTACATAGTAAATACCAAGCAAAACATTTGTATACAGAATGATAGTAAATATTTGACTTTGTCATTTAATAAGAACTATTATTTAGCTACATATTACAAGTATATTGTCACTGTTACACATTTGTGATGTATTTTATCAAAATATTTAACTGATTTAACTACCACAGACTTAACTACACTTAAATGTACACTAGTTGTTCGAAATGGCTAAACTTTGTTTTGAGACCATTTTACAAGAAAAAACTTGGTGGCATGAAAAAGTACTAATTAAATTATGATTATTATAAATATATAAAGTTATTGACTATAGATCCAATTTGGCATGTCTAGATTTACTTCTATGCATCTTCTAAACTAAGAATTATTTGGTATTTGTTGCAGTTACATTACATAGATTAGGCACATAACAAGTTTTTATTGCTTTGGTTACACAACACACTTCCATAAGAATCGCTTTAAATACTTATCTAAAATTTGGCAAAAGGACACTTTACATCTGGTATTTCTATACCTTGAAGTAAAGATGTACAAAAATATACAATAATATTAAAGCTCTCAGAGAAGCAGGAACAATTATATGTAATAGTGAAAAAAATTTTTGAAGTATGAAGGCCCCAATCTTCTATCATAAGCAAACATTAAGGCTATCTATCGGAGTCTTTGGTCATTTGACCTATATTCACATGTTAATATATCACCTTATCATATCTAAAAAGGCAACTTTGGATTGAGATATGTGTGACTCTATATTTAAAGCACCTGCAAAGACATTAACTAACATTAGACATATGTACCCCAAACATGCATTTATATACCGCATAAATAATATTCTTAACTCAAAAGCAACTACAGCGGCACACCATGAGTGATAGGACACTCACATTAACACACCATAATGACTAAATTATGAACTAGACCATCAAACTTTCAAATTTGGCATAAAATAATGAAAATTTTCATTTAAAAATCATATGACTAATTTTTTGGCAATTAGAGAATCGGAACATACAGCTTTGTCCTAAGAGTAGAACACACTATATTTAAGAGTAAACAATAAATTTAACTCAATTTTTATAAATGCTTGAGTCTATAGTGTGTGATACTATTAGTTTCAGATACAAAACTAATGTTAAAAATCAACCATGAGTTTTCTCATGTTTCTTCATATTATCGGAGCGAGTAAATGCCTTGTCACACACTCCACAGTAATAAGATTTTTGCTTAGTATGTACTGTCATATGACGTGAGAGTTCACTCTTTGTTACAAACTTTTTCTCACAGACAGTGCAAGCATGTTTTCGTACATTCAAATGGAACTTCATATGTATAGAGAGGGAGCTTGATTGAGAGAATGCTTTATGGCATAGTTCACAAACAAAAGGCCTTTCGCCTGTGTGCTTACGTAGATGATTCATGAAGCCTGTTTTAGTGTAATCTTTCTGGCAAAGATGACAGAAACTGGACTTTGAGTCTAACATTCCTGGAAAATGATTATTTATATGTTTTCTAAGCTCCCAATAACTAGGAAACTTTTCAGAGCACACATGACATGGATATTTCTTCTCTTCAGTAGGTTTGACACTGCATTCATGTGAGGAAAGTAAATGTTCACTGGGGAACATCTGATTACATTGGCTACAAGTATGACTAGCCTCTGAATCAGTAGACAGTGTGACCTCTAGGTAATTTTCAATCGACATAACATTCCCATTGGAACTATCAGCATCGTCGATTTGTGGTTGAGTCATTTGGTCTCTATCTAAAATATCTTTGGTATCCATTTTCACTAAATAGTCTCTGTAATCTAACATATTTTTATCTGAATTGTTATTATCTGGCTCTACGAGATGAAGAACAGGTGACTCGCTTTGTTCTCTGTCCGGTGATGGTTTTTCATTGTCCGAGGTTTCAGGCTTCGAGGATATGTTGTAGTCGGACTCCCAATCATTTTCAACAATTTCTACATCAGAGTCGGAATCTTCAGCGCTAGAAACTGAATTATTCACTAAATGGAATCCAATATCGTCGAATCGTAACACATTCGGTGGTAGTTTAACCCCCACGATAGCTTGGATCGCCTGCCATGAAAGCTCCTGGGGGTTGTTCTGCATATTATATCGCACTACTCTAACCTACAAACGAGTTTACAATTACTATAAAATAATACCATAAAATGCGCGTAAAATAATATTAAATATAACAATAACATTACCTTTTATGTCCACGATATAAACAACTTTGATTTAAATAAATATGCAGATGACACTTATTTTCTACATCTAAAAATATTATGCTATACACTGCACTACACTGCTGTATATGGATGTTGGATTGGATGCGTCTTTGTCATTGAATTTGAAATTGAATTGAAAACTCGAAAACAGATTGCAGCACATCGAGCGCTTTAAGCCCTGTTTTAAATTATGTCATTTAATAATGTGTTTACTAATGTGATCATAAACGAAATTTGGTCGTGTTGTTAAAAATATAATTTTAATTGTTATCTTCATTATAATAAGCAAATAAACAATTTAAAATAAGTAAACATATTAACTTAATTAGGCATCCAATGTAAATTTTGCAAGATACAAGCCACAAACTAATAAGAGTACTAACGTAGTACAAGCCAAAGAGTTTGAGTAGAAAGTATCTAAAGCGGAATAAAATATTGTACTACCCGTGTAGTTAAATAATGGGATTGAAAATGGCGACGCCACTATTCACCTCTCGCTATCGCACGTAACGCACACTGTCGCTATCTATACTCATACCCACCGGAAACGACTGCATAAAAAATACGTTGCGAGATGTGTTTTTCGTACGTTCTATAACTTCAGTCTAACTTGTTATTGGACTATATAACAAAATACCATAAATGACAAAAAATCAGTCCAGTTTAATTAATTTTTGCCATTGAGAAATCAGTATCCGTTTATAAAATTTTCCTTTGCCTGTTTGTCTGAGCTAATCTTCGAAATGGCTTAACCGATTGTAATAAAACTTCACGAATGAATAGAGCATAATATCAGGAGGGATCTAGACTAAATTTTGTCCAAAGAATTTAGAGATTTTACTAAAATAGAAATATTGGTAAGATAAAATAAATGGACTGTAATCATTATCTTTAGTCTAAATAACGCCACATTATTAGAAATCATCCAGGCAAAACGGTCGCAAGTTAAAAATTTTAAATTTAATTTTTGATTAATGTACTTATTCACGTGTACAGATTTTTCAAATTTTTTCTCATTAATAGAAAAATTCCAACTAACCAAATAATATAACGTTTAGCGATATATCGTTATTAGCGGGTTTTCGCAATTGGTACTGTACATGTTGACGATACAGGCTCTATGGGTCGCCATAAATAATCCCACTCTTTATTCGTATGGGCTATATGTAAGTAGGTAGCTTTATTAGTATCTTATTAAATTTTCAGGCAATTTAAAATAAAAAAGCTTAATCTCAATTCAGAGACTTAGTTTCAATTTAAATGTGTTTTTTTTAAGTTCATGGTGGGTTTTAGTAATTTGTTAATAGGTAACTTAAAATAAATTAACAACTTTTTAGTCCTCTTTGGATCCACGATATAAAAACATGCAATAAAAATAATTCCATGTATTAAGAAATATATTCCACAGTTTAGTACTAACAAAAGTGTAATGCTGTGACATATACTTAATTTAAATCTTAAGAGAAGAAAGAAGCAGTTACCCACTAGGCAAGATGATTGTGGTTTATAATGCAGGGTCATTTTCAAGTGAAAAAATACTTCGTAAAAGTTCAAATCAATCAATTTTTAAAACTAATAATTATAACGTATCATATTATGGGTATCGTAATAATTTTTTCACTGCCTCATTGGTCTAGTGGTCATAAGGTCGGTTACTGATTTTGATGTCCCGAGTTTAAATCCCGGGGCAGGCCCACTTCAGATTAGTTATATGGTTTTTCTACAAAAAAAAATTAGTAGTAGCCCCGAGTCAGTCAGTTGGCGCTGTTTAACTCCCGAGCCTCGGAAGGCACGTAAAACCGTTAGGCCTGCGCCTGATCTCTCTCCGGGCGTGTTGAATAACCGTCCTGTTGCACTATGAGAGTGAGGGAATAGAGAGTGCACTTGTGCTTGCGCATTCGATCGGGGACTATAATCCTATACTGCGCAGATGGCTAGTCTCCGTTGAGACTGGCCGCTGTTTCCAAAATTTGGTCTGGAGGATATTAATCTAAACGTCAAATATGGAAATAATTATTCCCTCAGTCAAGTTTTGGTGATATAATTATTTCAAAAAGTATCAAACCGAAATATCGAGTTTTAAAGGTGGTTTTTAAGGGATGAGATGAGTGAAACTCTCTCGAAAAGTGACCGTCAGAGAGCAGTAGGCGCTGATGGAGCTGCGGAAAAGTGCGAGTGTGTTCCCATTGCCTCGCAGATAATATATTACATTATAATAACTATTATAATATAATCTTCGCATAGGGGCGGTGTAAGAGAATCAGTAGGAAACTATAACAGTAGATGGGCAGCAGAATCTTGCGTAAGAATTTAAAAATGAGTCATCAGTGACAACACCGGTTTTACACTTATGTCTTATGCATATGAGGAATAGAGTATTTAACACCATGTAAAAAAACGTATACCTAGATTTTTGTAAAAAGTAAACGAGAACTGTTGATTTCTATTCATAAAAATGCTTTGAATACATCTTAAAACTAAATCTATAATTTAGTTTTAAGATGTATTTTTGTCTGTGCCTTAAATGACCAAACGCTATCCACCATATTAGATTCCGTCGTGTCGTCGATTCAATAGTAAAGAAGCTAATGTGCTTTGGTTATTTCAAAAAAATTCCAGCGTTCGTTACGTTTGTTGACGTTTATTCCGTATTTTATTGTAATGATATTACATCGTAAAAGCAGAAAGTACTAATCTACTAAGGCTAAATACATCGATGGTGAAACATTTTTTGAATGCAATCCCATTCATGCAGAAAAATTTGCATTCATACAAAAAAAGTTAAAATATCAATGTAAGTAGGTACCTAAAACAAACTTTTGTTTATACAATTATACCAGATCAGAGTGTCTTTTGATAATACATACATAATTATGTTTATCTCACATAACGTAATTTTTATTTTCAGGTCCTGAAGAGAATCTTACGGGGATGACGCAATATGCTATGTGCAGTTGAGCTGCAGGGTGCAAAACACATGTGTACAAAATGACCAGAACACAAAGTGCGTTCTAAGCCCAATGCAGTTATACTTGTTGTGAACGAACAGGAAGAGACTGTGTTTATTAGTGGCCAGTGCCACCATTGCACTGTGTCAAAATGTGGTTGCAAACATGGTGTTGTACTTTTGATGTTGTTGCACCGCCGCGCTGAACCGAAGATCCATCTTGCACTTCGGACGAATGCTAAATCGTTCTATTTACTAGTGCAGTGACAACAAAAAAAAAATAAAACGATATATTAAAAGTAATTTTTATGGTACTATTTACTTTTAAAGAAGTTATATTAAAATTATGCTAGTTCATTATCACTCTAGTATTAATTCAAAACACTATTTAAAAATTTAAATACCCTAACTACCCTATTGACCAGATTTGTCACAGATTCCCGAACGCAGTCTAGGTGAATTGGATTCTTTGGTTGACCTCTTGGTCGAAGTTGGGGTTACACTTACATTATGGGAAATTAAATCCCAGGTACATATATTCATGAACAACTTCAAGCATAGTGTTCCCAACAATTACTGGTATAGGTCTAATATATTGGACGTTAGACCGTTAGTCCCGTTAGACATGATTTTTATATTGTCTATGTTCATCTTAAGACCTTAAAACAACTACTTGCCTTAGGAAACACTACTGAAGTCGTTGAGCATAGTTCTAAGGTCCCCAAGCGATTCTGTCATAATAATAAAATATCATCGGCAATTCAAAGATGGGTAATGTATTCGCTATTGATGTTAATACTACGCCAGTATATTCTAAGTCTATTTAATTAATAATTCATACCTTACTAATAGTCCACATACGCGAGACATACAACACGTACGAATCAACTTGAGACTCCGCTGGAATGTGACCCCCTTCCCGACTCCCCGCACCGCGTCCCGCACTGGCCGTGCGCGCTCAGTACCGATAGCATTTTTGTTACGGATACGCGTTTCGACTCTAGTTCGATATTTTTGATAATTGTTTGTTGTTTGGTTTGGACTTTTGTTTGTTTTTGTTATACTTGAACGTTATTTTATCTTTAGCTCAGAGAGTGAAAGTGAGGACGATCTAATGGACGGAATAGAACCGATCGCATACAGTGACAATGAATAATAAATATTATAATAAATCCTTATTAATATTCCTTACTTCTATTCCTTGATTTTACATAGTTTGTGCTGTTCCGCTTATCCAAGATTGATTCACTTTCACCCTAAGGTTGCCCGGGAGAGATTGCTTTTTAGCAATAAGGTCGCCTGTTATGCTTTGTATTTTTATTGTGTACGAATCTGTAACACTTTTTATAGTTCAATAAAGTGTACAATAAATAAATTAATAATATTATAAATGAGAAAGTGTGTATGTTTATTTCTTTGTCCTTCCTTGACGCGTTAACTAAAAATAATATTATATATATATATATATATATATATATATATATATATATATATATATATATATATATATATATATATATATATATATATATATATATATATATATTATAAAAAGAAATTAAAATATATAAAAATGGCAACAGTATATCACTTATTACTTCACCCCTTGCCAGAACATTTTATTTTGTTTTTATTAATAATCTCATGCAAATCTCAAAAATTTCAAATAAAAAAATATTACGACGCATTATTTTGCACACCGTACATTGACAATTACGTCATCGGCCCAGGTTTCAAGTTAATTCGTACGAGTTATATCGGTACAACACGGTCACAATATCTCTGCACCTCACTGGAATACGATGGCCCACTCGCGCCCCCTTCACCACGCCGCGCTGCGCTCGCCCCGATCGCATCAATATGGTTCTTAACATCTTGTTGTTTATAGTGGAAATGACTAGTGTATTACTAGTTATTATCACTATATATAATTGATAATTAATAATTATATTTTTATTATTATCATCATCACTGTCACACTACGCCTACCGGTACGAGTCTGGCACTCGAGAACCTTTCTTCCCCATCGGTTATCGGTTTCTTCGAGCTATATAACTTTCTATAACTTTCAAATAAATAATAAGTATAATACGGACGCCACTTAGTATCAGTTAATTGTACCATGCGTATAACCTTCGCACAAGTGCAACCAATAAGTTAACTGAGTTTTACCGCAATCTGATGAACGGTATGGCATCATAGAAAGTACGAACAAACATAAATTTTTATATAGTAGAAAATATTTTACTGTTTATAGACAGACCTGTAGTCGATTAGAATAAGCGTCATTATAGCAGCTGATTTGTTTTTCTTTATAATACTAGAACTAAATGAACGGTTGACAATGAACTATTTTAGAAATTATTTTTTTATTTTTATTTTGTGTAGATAGTTTAATCTTAATAATTATTTAGTTGAATGGTCTAAGGCAGTTCCGCAAACTTTTTGTGTTCAAGGTACACCTAGGAAAACGAAAAAAAAATTGAGGTATACCACAAATTAAAATACAGTTTTTAAGTAATATTAATCAACTTTCATTATTAATCAATAAACCTAAACTTTAAATTTCAGAAAAGGTATTTATTGCGAAACATGAGACTGTTTAATGTAATGGTCTAAATTTGGAGTAATCGCTGTCAAGGCTGCTCTCATTTCTTCGTCGATCGTCCTGAGGCGTTCCCTTTTTTTGGTTTTTATTGTGGTAAGAGTCAAAAATCCTAATTCACTCAAATAGGTCGTTTCAAACGGCAAAAGTATTGCAATAGCATGCTTAAAAATCAGATGATATAAATTTTTCACACATAGCCAAAATGTTGTAAATCAGTTTCAGAAAATTTTAATGTGCAATTCGTTTTCATTTCCATCAGTTCTTCCTGCTCATTTATTGGTAAGTGGCTGAAAGGAATGTTCGCGTAGAATGGATTTCGAACCTAGTCCATAGCTTGCAGATCACGCGTAGGGAAATAGAAATTCATTTTCTCTGCAAGAAGCTTTAAGTGTTTGACAATCAAAGCCTGCACCCTTTTTTCTGGATCAGCTGCCATGACATTTGGGAACATTTCATTATTACCATTCGTAGCGAGACTGATCCATAGTTACAATTTAGCGCGAAAGCTTTTAATTTTATCCGACGATGTCAAAATATGGGAATTTCTGCCTTGCATTTTTTTATTGAGCTTTTGCTAGCCATTCTTCTTTTTTAAATAAATGTGCATAATCTGAACCCTGGTACTGCAAAAACATCTCAGTCTCATTTTCAACTCATAAATTCGGGAAAGTACTTTGCCGCGAGAAAGCCATCGTACGTCTGTATGAAACAAAAGCAACTGATGATCTGCCCCCATTTCTTGACACAGTGCATTAAAAAGACGAGAGTTCAGCGGTCGCGACTTGATGTAATTGACGATTTTGATAATTTCTTGAGGAACCGGCAATAGATCGTCAGGCAGAGACTTCGTCATAAGGGCTTCCCTATGTAAAAAACAATGCTGTTTTTGAACATTAGGATTTTATTCAGCAACCTTAGCTTTAAATCCTTTAACCTTTCCTGTCATAGCCGCTGCGCCGTATGAGCAAACACTTATACAGTTATGCCATTCCAAATTATGCTCATTGAAAATTTCGTCCGTTACTTTAAATATTTCTTCACTAGTTGTATGGTTAGGCAGTGGCAGACAAAATAAAAAGTCCTCTTTTTATTCACATCCATCAATGTATCTAACATTTGAGATAAGATGCACCTGACCACTGATGTCAGTGGACTTATCAACAGTTAGCGCATAAACTCGACGAACTCATGAGATTTACCTGCTTCTTCGATTGGTCCTTCAAACGTTGGAAATATGTTTTATATTTTTGGGCTACTGATGGGTGTTTAGTAGTTAAATGTCGTATTAATTCACTGGGCACCATCGAATTATTACCCAACGTTTCTCCGCAAACAAGACATTTTGAGGTAGGACAAGATTTGTCTCCGCAATATGTAAAACCGTAATTTATGTAGCTTTCGTCATATTTTCGCTGAACAATTTTGGGTTTTTTTTTTCACTGACTCTTTTTCTTCTTCATTACTTTCACTTGACAAACTTACACTACGTTTAATGAATTTATCCATTATTTTAATACATATTTAACGCTTAGAATAATAAGCATAACAATACGCGACGAAACAAAGGCGCGGGCGGTGGCGACCGGCGCGTCGCGGGAGACGGGAACGGAGGCTCCCCGCCCCGCTACCCCAACTCTCTGGCTCACAAGTCTGTCAGTATGACGTAATATCCCCGAAATACTTTACCGCTGCATTGGAAGACGTCTTCAAGCTACTGGACTGGAAAAGATACGGTTATGGAGTGTAGAAGTAAGGAGTACCAACTCCCATAGTAGAACAGTTGAAAAAGTGGCCATCTGTAAGCAGTAAATAACAGCTCAAAAACTTTCTACAACAGCGCTGGAGTAGCTACTGGGATGAAATGAACTTAGCAGTTGTCGACTGTTTAAGTGTGGTGCTAAACTGCTCAGTAGCTCTAAAAATTAAAATAATTTTATTTAGTAAATATAACCTCAAAAAATTCGTCTATCTCACTAATATTTTTTGGTGCGTTTTTTAAAATTTACCCCGTATTTATAGGGGCGACACCCTTATTTTTAATGGTTTTTATGGACACTTTTTAATACATGGTCTGTACTCCTTACTTCTACACTCCATAGATACGGTATTAACGTCGATAGCGTGTACGTCACTCAGATTCGATTTGTCGACAATATAGTCCTTTTTTATAGAAGAGGGGGCAAACGAGCATGCGGCTCACCTGATGTTAACTGATCAACCGCAACACCAGGGGAATTGCAGGTGCGTTGCCGGCCCTTTAGAAAGGAGTAAGCTCTTTTCTTGAAGGTTCCCAGGTCGTAACGGTCCGGAAAAATCGACGGTGGTAAACTAATCCACAGAGAGGTTGTACGCGGAAGAAAACTCCTTTTGAAACGTACAGTGGTGGACCGCCAAGCATCCTTATGGCAGAATCGCTGAAGGGCCTACACACTATGTTCAATAACCTCAATAGTGTCTCCCAACGGATAGGCCTTAAGATGAACATGGACAAAACAAAAGTCATGTGTAATGTCCATGTCACACCTATGCCGGTGGTTTTTGGCAGCAGTTAGCTGAAGTTTTTAGTAAAGCATTTTTACTTGGGACAAATAGTCCGACTAGATAAGTTCAACTTCGACCGACAGGTCAATCGACGGATTCAACTCGACTGGGCAGCGATCGTGAGATTACAACACATCTTCTCGTCAGGAATACCTCGAAACTAGATTGTACAACCAGTCCGTGTTGCCAGTGATGACCTATGGATCTGAGACGAGGTATTTCACTGCTGGCCGTATGAGGAATCCTGAAGTCGCTCAGCGAGCTATGAAGAGGGCTATGCTCAGGGGTTCAAACTTAGGAGTAAGGATATCTGCAGCAGAACCAGAGTGAACGACATTGAGCAATGGATTAGTACGCTGAAGTGGAAATTAACCGGCCGTGTAGCTCGAAGAACCGAATACCGATGGGGAAAAAAGGTTCTCGAGTGGCAGCCCCGTACCGGCAGGTGAAGTGTAGGACGTTCCCCCACTAGATGGAGTGTAAACCTGGTAAGACATGCAGGAAGTTGATGGGTTCAGGTAGCTCAGGACCGTGCTTTGTGGCATTCCTTGGGGAGGCCTATTTCAGCAGTGGACTTGTGAAGGGTTTTAATGATGATAAATGATAATGGCATTATATTAATATGATACATAAACAGAATGGACGTTACGGGTAGAATGTATCCATACAGTCCATTCTATTTATTTAGGTATAGGTAGGGTATAGAATATTCATCGATATAATTTGATACACTGTCTTATCCCTATTATTAGTTCCGTGGACGTGCACTTCTGCTGTCAGCGCCAAAATGGCGGAAATCAAATCGCTTCATTGTGTCACGGTTTATAGCCAGTCCAGCGTACTTGTATACATAGAGGTCAGTGACACACATGTTTACCAAACCCATCTCACTTTATTGTTGACAGCGCTCTGTCTTGAGTTTTTATTTCGTCTGAGATTTCTATTCTTACGTTAGTACTCTTAATAGTTTGTGTCTATTCTATTATGAATTATAAATTGTATGACGTAGACAGAGAAACCTCTTCTTCTCAGTCTACGTTGTATAACCTATATATAAAAGAAACGTTGTATTTGTATAATCTGTGGTGTCGTATAAGTAAATAGGCTCAGAAGGGCTAGTACCCAGAGCTGTAAAGCCATTTATTAAAAAAAGTAAATAAAAATTTTAAATTTCTTTCTTTTCTCTGTCTATATGTTTGTTATTTTCTTTCCTTATTTTTTAAAGTGAAGTATGTAAAACATAATGAGTATTGTAATAAAGTGAAGTATGTAAAACATATAAATGAGTATTGTATATGATATAATACATATAAATAATATTATAATTTGTAAATAAGCATTTTTGTAAATTATTCAAATTCATCATTATCATGGTTTCTTTAGAAACGTTAGAGGACTATCTGAGATCAAAAGACAATTCTAAGAACTTTACAAACTGTTCAGAAGTTCCACCTATTTGTAAGTCTGAACCTTGTATGCTAGGAGTAGATGAAGCAGGCCGAGGACCAGTTTTAGGTATGGTATTTTTTTTCTCAAAGTGATTACTTGAATTTAGAAAAGGTTGAAATTTAGAATCGTTTGACAGGAATTTGGAGAAGTAAGGTGTTTTATTTGGTAGAAGTTTAGTCCCCGATTATAATAATACCACTCACATTAAAAGGTAATGCACTGATCTTGAGCAAAATCAAAAAGTATATCCCATAGACCTAACCTCAAAATGAAAACATTTATCGTATCCGCAGGAGAGTGCTCTATCAGGGTATAGTTGCCGACACGAGTCGTGAGCACAGATAAATTGTGGTGGGAGGTAGGTACACTGTCAGGCAAAATTATTTGGTACCTTTATTATTTCAATTCGTAATTGAATATTTTCGCCGACTTTTATGAAAATGTTTACTCGAACACATCAACTTTTACTTTGATACAGTAATGTTGCAGATATTCGTGTCCGTTATTTTATTATCTACTCTAAAGTATAAAAGTTTAGAGTAGATAATAAAATAAAATAAGTAATAAAAATTAAGTATTTAATGTCTACCTGGTGGTTAGAATTGATTATTTTATTAAGAAGAAGAAAGAGGTGATATGCCTTCCACAAAATCTGGTGTTGCGGTGCACCGTACAGTAGCTACTGAGACATTAGTCGCCTCAGCGGTCTGTTTATATACGTGTATGATGTTTTTCGCAGTACCTAATGTTTTCATGTAACTAAACACTGAATAGACTATTTGTCGGGATTGTCTATTTAACACCGAATTCTTCCTTCTCTGCATATCTAGACCAAAATCTGAACACTCAAATTATAACAACAATATTTACTATATATAAACTTTTTTAATATTGTATATCATGCGATTTGACACTTGACAGAGAGTATGGACAGTAGAATAATTTTACACTAGTCTTACATCCTTGTCGCACTTACACAAGATTCTGTATGCCATCCAGCTTTCACAGTAATATTGTATGTGTTTTTAATATTTTACGCATTTTAGGTTATAATAGTTTTTTTTCGATAATGTTGCATTACCTCTTAATGTGAGTGATATTGTTATAATCGGGGACCAAACTTCTATCAAATAATACACCTTACTCCCCCAAATTCAAGGATTCATAAGGTGTCAAAAGCCTTTTTATTGTCGACAAAGGCAACATATGGGATCAATTCTATACCACTCATTTTTTAATGATCTTATTTAAACTGGTCGGGTTATCAGTAGCAAATAGGCAAGGGCAGAAAAGCTAGTTTTGGGGTTTCCTTTCCTCTTATCCTCATCTATTTGGTCTCCCCTGCTGAGCACTTTCTTGCTATGTTGTTTTATTTACTCTTTTCGTATTTCATATTATGTCCAGTGTTATATTATACAGTATTGTAATCTACATAATGTATTTTATATAATATATATATTATTTAACATCTCGACTAGGTTTTACTATTGCTTGTCGGTTAACATTCTCGGTACCCTAAGTCCAGAGACTTTTTTCAATTTGTTTGCAAGGATTCTTTGAACACTGCCATATGAGATCCTTGTGACCCCAACTATATGCCGGATAGTCACTCTTCGATCTGCCAATACGACATCTTCGACTTTTTTCATGTTATCTTCAGTGATGGATGTGGATGGGCATCCTTTGCAATGTTCATCTTCCACGCATGTTCTGCCTAGCTTAAACTCCTTGGCCCATCGTGCATCTGTGAACTATAGAGGGGCAGAGACTCCAATGTTTCCACCAAGTTGCTGTGTATATGTATTTGGTAGACATTTTTTATAAACAGAGCTACCTACTTGATGACAGCTCTAATATAGTTTTCTGCATTTTGATCACGGAATTGAATCGTGGGATTTGAAGGCTATTTATATGATTTTATTATGCTGATCGGATATAAGCAAAAAAAAATTTTTTTTGGATTTGTTTGTGCACTTGCAATAACAGATTATCATTACTTTTGGATCACCTCTCATAAGTAATTTATTGTATTTATGTCAAAGTGAAGAATTCTGTATTTCTTGCATTATTTTTAGTAGTTTCCCTCAAAATAAAATTTTCAAAGTGATTGGATCCAGATTATATAGCATTAAAATTAAAAATAAAAACAATTTATTTATTTCAGGCTGTAAATAGTTTAAATTTTTCCAAATTATACTTTTGATGTATTTTTCAAAATATATGTTTTTAGGTATCACCAAATGTTAGAGCAATTATATTTAGGAAAACTTACCTGCTGTCATTATTACGAAGCATGATGTCCTCGTTGTTTCAAGTATGATTATTTTGTCGTCATACTTGCATACATAGTTCACCTAATGGTAAGTAATGTTGTGGCCCATAGATATCCGCATCTAAATTTCTGTGATTAAAAGTCAAAGTTCAAATATGATATCACCCCTTATAACTAAGATGGAATGCCTCATTTATAGTAAAAAAGGTCTGTTTTCTACATTTACCAACTGAAACACAGCAGCATTAAGTTGCCAATTTACCTCTTATTCTGTGAGAGGTGGAGCCAACCATTTGGGCTACAACTAAAATGTAGTTGTAGCATGGCTCTACCATGTAAACTGTTGTTTAAATTATTAGATGCTTTATTTATAATTAGGTACTAAAGTATATCCACTTGTTTATTTAGATTATTTAAGGAAACATGTTTAAACGTCGAAAGGACACTTCTTACAAAATAATTGTATAATGTATATAATAAATAATAATTCGACCTGTGCTTACGGCACAGAAACAATAAGTACTACGTACAGAAGTTGCACTCCTTTGATGTTGTCTGTTGCTAGCCTACATAATTATTATTAATTAGATAAACGAATGACCGTATTACTTTGTATCTATTTCGGACTACTAAGGGCTGTCAATAAAAAGTAAAATACATTGCGAAATGGTAATTAAGATTGGATAAGATCTGACTATGATCAACTGACCATATTTTCGCTACTCTCATTTCGCACGAGTTCTGTGATACCCAATATATGCAACTTGCAAGGCCATTCGTCGGGAATCGTGATGCTTGGTTCGAAAGAAATAGGTAGATACCTTTTGTAAACAACAAATAAACTTGAAATATGATTTCTTACAGAAATGTGATCATATAAAGTTTTAATTGCAGCATTTTGTGTTATTATAACTTAAAATATTTTTATTACAAAAGACAAGTATAGGTATGTAAGTAGATACTTGGATAGTGAAGTAAATTTCAACTATGTTTTAATAAAGTACTTAAGTATTACTTCTGTACTTAAGTACTACTACCTACCAATGTAACAAATAAAACATGAAATAAATTCACCTTTCATAACTTCTTAGTAAAATGCTTCGGTAACTTAAAGAGTGATATATCTGATATCTTTTGTTTGTCATTTAGCATCCATCCACGTAACAATTAAAGTAGGAACGACATTTTGCCTATTATAATTTATCAGAAACGGATTAAAGTAGGAACGACGTTTTGCCTATTATAATTTATCAAAAACGGAATGTACATATTACATAGTATATGTAATTTTTAAATTACATTAAAATATTCCAACTATTTTATCCTACAATTAAATATATTAAACACAAAAACGATTTTAACAAGTAATTAAAAAAAAACTATGTAAACAGCGTTAAAAAACTTTAACATTCATTTGCCTAGAACGCGCTAGCCCCGAATGTGTAATGAAGCCCGGGATGCCTCGTGATTGTAGGTAACTGTTTCACGCAGGCAACAAGAAAGAAATAAATAGGATATTGGTGATTATGGGTTTCTGCTAGAGATGCCAAGCTAGCAAACCTTCATGAGTATTTTCTTTATTAGTTTCTTCTTCCTCTGCCATTAAGCAAGGCTAATACAGCAGTTTTTAACTTCCCAGCGGGAAGTTATTGTAATGGGTCCGAATTTGCGGATTTTTACGTTTCAAGGTCTTTAAAGTCGAATAGTATGGTTTTTAGCGGAAGTCCGTGTGTGCACATGTACATAATATGTATGTATGTTCGGCTTCAATTTTCGCCTCGTGTATTTCGAGAACAAAGAGTGATATTGACATGGGACCAGTTTAATTTAAAGCTTAATTATCTAACTTAGACCTCATAAAATTTTTTAACAAAATCGGTCGTCATTTTTTGTGCTAGTGAAAAATTGTTTAAAATATTAAAACATATGACATTTTTTATTCTTTCCACTAGGAAGTTAGTCGTGTGGACTTTTCGGGTCACACCTAGACCGCTTTTTCCATAGCAATCTGAGCGATCCATGTCACTATACCATTTCACAGTGATTGGAAAAAACTGTAAAAGTTTTTGGCAATACAAAATAATTGCGTACGGCGCGTACGTACAAATGTGCGAGGCCATCCGAAAATGCAGCGTGTGCGACGTGTACGATGTGGACAAATGTGCGTTCAGCTTTACAGTTGTGAAACGCCTTTGATGTGCCGCATTGCCACCGCCCGCGGGGGTTTTTACGCGGCAGCGTGTATACTATAGTTCGTGCCAAATCGATTGAGAATAATGGACATTGACCTTTCGGTCGTTTAACCAGGGGCTACAAACCTTCAATGTATAGGCACTTTTTATATGTAGTACTTTCTTTATAATTATTTTTTTATTTTTTTTATAATTATTGATTTAATATATATTTATTAACTATTATTAAAAAGTTATGTAAAAGATCGCTGTAGAAGAAAAATCATCTATTGTTATAAAGTACTTATTCATTTAACAACAAAAAGCATTAATTTATAACACATATAAAGATTCGGGTGATACCGAATAAGTACGTACTTATTCAAAAGATAAAACTTTATTTTCAATATTATATAAGAACTTTATTTTTATTCGGTGCATACGAGCCGACCCAAAAAAAAGTGACGCATCTCTGGCGGCCATTGTTTTTTTTTTATAGAATAGGGTGACAAACGAGCACACAGTCCACCTGATGGTAAGTGGTTGCTGCGGCCCATAGACATCTACATCTATTCTTCACTAAAAATCAAAATGCAGATGCGTTGTCATCCGTGAGGACTGAGATGGAATGCCTCGTTTCCAGTAAAAAGGGTCTCCGGTTCTCTACACTCACCATACGAAATACAGCAGCATTAAGCTACTACTTCACGCTGGTATTTTGTGAGAGCGTGGTCCTTCCCCGGTTGAGCCGACGCATTCGTGCTACAACTATACTACTAACATAACTGCAGCATGGCTCTACCACGTATAGAATTTAAATATTGTCACGTTTATTTTAGAACGAATTGACGTAACTCGCGTTTTGTTTATTTTAAAGTGATGAATTTGCAAAAGCTCAATATGGTGATTATATTGCTTCAAATATTTTTTTTAATATGAAACTGTTATTAAATGAATTGCTGCGTTACTTACCACAAATTGAAATATAAAATATAACACATTTTTCGAGATATACCGTAAGATTTTACGATGTTTATAGGAACCAAAGACAATATTATTTAAGAAACAAAAACAAAACGTATGTGCTGACCTAGAAGTGTGAATAATATCAATATTTAAATATTGTTATCACATCTAAATTGAGGGTCATTGTCCGTTTTTCTCAATCGATTTGGCACGAACTATAGGGTTTGTCACGAAAATTAAAATAAAATGATTTTGGATATTAGTACATATTATAATACTCATTAACATTATGTACATACTTATAAGTTAAAAACGTTTATTGAACAAGATCATTTTTACTACTAATTACAAGAAAAAACATTTTCGGGTGTGGCACAGTCAATTATTTTTGTGACACTTTCTTTTTATAGATGTCTTCAGGTTTCAATTTTTAAATCTAATAGAATAAATTATGTAATACTGTAAAAAGATTAGAGTATATATATATATATATATATATATATATATATATATATATATATATATATATATATATATATATACACTCTAATCTTTTTACAGCATATATATCATATCAATTTATAACCTTGGTCCGAAGGAATTCCTTAGAGAAAAAATTTAATAAATAAATATTGTTACGAGCTTGAGGTTCGTGACAATAAAATTGCCGATAGAATTACCTAAATTAACACTTTAATTCAATTTACACTAATTAAAGTTAAAAACACTAATAATTAATCGCACTGATTCACTTTATTCCGCTCCGAAGCTTCGCTTGTCTCGCCAACTTCAATACTCCCCGATCGCATCTTGCAGCGCCTATAAATATAAATTAGCACCGAAATATCCAGAATATTCAAGTAAACACGCGCAAGGTACCGAGAGTTCGAGTTTCAACTTCAAGAAGTTTAGTTTTTCGGTTCGAGACTAGATGGCGCTAGTGCCGTCGACTTAAGCGCGAGAAGCGCGAGCGACATGCTCGTCCCGAGCATTATCGGCCCCATAATAATGCGCCTGGCGATCCACACGGACGATCTTAGGAGTCCCTCTTGCGCCTTTCTGTAACGGCTCCGCAATCTCAAGGGCTGTCCCATCCCATGGTGCACCAACATTGTACAACTTCGGTGCTCCTCTACTACAACTACGTGTCTGAGGTCCCCTCACGGCCGCACAACTTCTACATGTACGACACCAAGCCTCGACATCGTCACGATAATGGACCCAGTAAAACTGTTCTCGGACCTCCAGCAGAGTTCGTTTAACTCCCAGATGGAGTCTTGAACGACCATTATGGCACAGCTGTAGAACAGGGACAACCATTTGCAAACGACAGCTGTCTCCTCGACCACTGTCCCATTTACGGCACCGGACTCCATCCTGAATCAGCAAGCCGTCCCCCTGGGCCCAATAGCCTCTAGTGGTCGAACTCATCGCTGAGACGTCGCTCCACTTAGACTTGGTAGCACGGACCTTCATCCATTCCAGAATCGGCTTGATGTCCGGATCTTCGTAGGCTGTCCTTCCACTCGTTGCTGGGGTGGTCTGTCCTGAGCATCCTCACGGATACCACTTCCTTACTCTTTTGCTTAGTACAATGTTTCCAATCTTCACGACAAGGTCTTCTTGACAATGCATCCGCGTTGCCATGAGATCCCGCTGCGATGTCTGATAGTAAAGTCGTATTCCGGCTGCTGCTGGGCGGTGATGTTAGCCGCACTTCCCTTCTCAGATCGTTCAGCTTCCCTTTCTCGGGTTCGCTTAGGGCAGCTAGATCAAAGATGGCCCCTTTTCCCACAGCCATAGCACCTAGGACTGTATCCTTTATTGTGTTCGCGAACCATAACTGCTGCAACCTCCCTAGCGCGAGGGGAACGACGATCCTGCCACCGCCAGGTGGTGTCGTTAGCTGTACTACCCTCTCGAGATCGATCAACTCTCCTTTCTACAGTTCGCTTAGGGCAGCTGGAGCGAAGATGGCCCCTTTTCCCATAGCCATAGCACCTAGGGCTCCTTTGTTGCAGTCGCGAACTGTAGCTGCTGCAACCTCCCTGACGCGATAGGAACGATGATCCTGCCGCACGGCCTCTACCTCCAGTGCATGGGCCTAGGCGTCCTTAAGCGTCTCGTGGTGCCCGAGCCTCACAGCAGCTCTGACTTCCAGGTCGCGGGTGCCGTCGATGAATGTCTGCTCCAGGTTTCATTCAATGAGCGCAGGTACAGACTGGTATGCTTTTCGCACCAGCTTCTCCACCTCTAGACCCCATTGCTGCAGGTTTTCGTTGCTGCGTTGCACGCGATCTCTAAGCTGCGTTCGAATGACGTGTTCCAGGTGAGCGTCGCCATATGTAGCCTCCAATGCCTCAAGGAGCTGCTCGTAAGTCACTTCTTTACCGAGAGCTTCTAGAACAGTTAAGGCCTGGTCGCGCATTCCTAGTGTGAGAGCAGTCATGGCCTGACTTTTATTCCAGCCGTTCGCCTTCATAACAGCCTCGAACTGGATTTTGTAGGCCGACCAGGAATAAGTCCCGTCGAACGGCGGCACTTTGAATCCACGTAGCGAAGGTGCTGTAGCTACTACGGGAGCTGTAGTTCCATCCCCAAGTTTGAGGTCGTTCAGCGTTTTCTTCACGTCAGCCATCACGTTGTCAACCCGATTGTTCACATGGTTGATTCGGGTTTCATGTTCTTCGATTCGGGTTTCAGCTTCCGACAGGCGGTTGTCATGTTGAGCAACCCTATCCTTCACCTCCCTTATCTCTTTCGCAAAGGTAGCGTGAAGGTCCTTCAAAAGGAGCATCTGTTCCTCCTGTCGGCGGGCCTGTTCCTCTTGTCCGCTCTGCAGCTGCTCTTCCAACCGACGGACCTGTTCCTCCTGTCGGCGAGCCTGTTCCTCTTGCTGCTCTTTCAACAGACGGGCCTGTTCCTCTCGTCCGTGCTGCAGCTGCTCCTGTAGCATCGCCATGAAAGCACCTAAGTCAGGTGCTGCAGACGTAGGAGCTACTGACGGGCCCGCAGCCTCCGTGGCTGGCAGTTGGCCCTCCGACGTCTGCGGCGTTGCACCACCAAACCTCCTCTGGTCCGTCTCCTGCTGGCATTGACTTCGGGTACAGACACCCTCCGTTTCCTCCTTAGGTAAAATCGGCATGATTTTATCCCACTTCTGACACCAATTGTTACGAGCATGAGGTTCGTGACAATAAAAATTGCCGATAGAATTACCTAAATTAACACTTTAATTCACTTTACACTAATTAAAGTTAAAAACACTAATAATTAATCGCACTGATTCACTTTATTCCGTTCCGAAGCTTCGCTTGTCTCGCCAACTTCAATACTCCCCGATCGCATCTTGCGGCGCCTATAAATATAAATTAGCACCGAAATATCCAGAATATTCAAGTAAACACGCGCAAGGTACCGAGAGTTCGAGTTTCAACTTCAAGAAGTTTAGTTCTTCGGTTCGAGACTAGATGGCGCTAGTGCCGTCGACTTATTACTACGTGGTAGAGCCATGCTGCAGTTATATTAGAAGTATAGTTGTAGCTCACATGGGTCGGCTCGACCGGGGAGGGACCACGCTCTCACAGAATACCAGCGTGAAATAGTAGCTTAATGCTACTGTATTTCGTATGGTGAGTGTAGAGAACCGGAGACCCTTTTTACTGGAAACGAGGCATTCCATCTTAGTCCTCACGGGTGACAACGCATCTGCATTTTAATTCGTAATTGAGGATTGATGTAGATGACCATGGGCCACAGAAACCACTTACCATCAGGTGGACTGTGTGCTCGTTTGTCACCCTATCCTATATAAAAATATATAAAAAAGACTTAAGCGCGTAACACACAGATTACCTCCTAATAGATATCGCATCATGGAATATTT